>CM022299.1:396239579-396404069 GCA_011799875.1 Thinopyrum elongatum
GACATGGACTTTGGTGCCAGCAGTGTGGCAACGCGGACCGATCTATCCGTGGAAAAAAAACAAGTCGTTAGCATAGCCCAACTCGGTTCCCGCCTCCATGTGGTCAGGCATCCCGGATAGCTTTTCGGAAAACGCCACTGCCGCGGACACGATGGTCGACTCGTCGCAGCTCCAAAGGCATCAGGCAATGTCGGGCAAGGCCCGGGCCGACATACCCGCATGTTGTTCGACGGTATGCCCCAACAAGACCCCGTACATTCTATGCCCCTATGACATTTGCATTGGTTCATTCATTTTATTGCACATACCATTCAATCAAACTTGTAGGATGATAGTTTAATTGTGATGCATATTGTAGGAAATAATGCTAAACATGATAAATGATTGTCAAGAGCCTTTGCAATTTGACATGGGGATACCAATTCCCCTGCGTATGATGCCGGGCAAACATAAAAAAAAGAAGGTAGTGAAGCCAAGGGGTCTGATATGTGGAACCGAGCAAAAAGGCGTTAAATATTTGGAAAAATTCACAAACTTTATCATGAGAAAAAACCCTATGTGGTGCCGTACCAAATCGTTCGCGACCGCGGCGCGTGCTCTCTCCAACATAGATGATTCACCATCCAAGAGAACATGAGCAAGTTTGTTGGTTTCCTCAAATAAGTGGTTGACCAGAACCAAAGCCGCATCGGAGTCCAAAGCCATGCAACTTTGGCAGTGGCTTTGTACCAACAAATCGAGAAGAAGCCATTCACTTTTGTCCCATTTTTGGATGAAATTGAATGGGAAACCAAGGTGGCAAACTGTCCTTGAGGATATTTAAAGCGACACAAAGAAGATGAAGAAAAAGGATGGGTCTAGCTCCATTCAATCAATTGGGTTGGATGACGAATAAAAGAAAAATGGAGGACAAACATACAAGCCACCGTGCAAAGAGGAACCGACCGGTGATGGGAAACAAGTGGGAGAAGGACATGATCGCGCATGATGGCGCAGCAAGAAAAACGTCTACCATTGGGACAAGCATTTTTTTCTGCAAGGAGGTGAAGGAGGAGAGGTACAAGATCTTCATAGATGCGCAAAGGGAGAAGATGGAGTTCGACTGGGAGAGGTTGAACATGGAGAAGGGCAAAAAAGAATTGGAGAGGCAAAAAAAGATTGCAAAATGGGAGCTTGAAAAGACGACGACATTGGAAGGAATTGAGGGAGAGAGAGGGAGAGAGAGAGAGAGAGGGAGAGAGAGAGGATCATGTTGCAGGACACTAGCATCTTGGATGATGAAGGAAAGAATTGTTGATCGGCATGAAGAAGAGGATCAGCGACCGCAAAAATGGAGTTGTTTGAATCATTCGTGTATGGCCTATCTATGTATGAATTATTGAATTTTATTTTGGCATGTTGAATTCTCATTTATCTGTATCGTTGAATTATCGAATTGATGATGAATTTGTACTATATGATGGACATGCATAGATATGAGGGTTGGCATATGGGAGTATGGTTGTCCGGGAGGACGAATGAGAACCTGCCGGATGATGTCCGCAGGCACGCCCACAGACGTATACGTGCATGGATTTGCTAACTCCGGTTGTAGATGCTCTAACTGTAGTAGGTGAGCCCTTGTTAGGCCGATCTCCTCGGGCTACTAAAAGTCCTGAAACCTAACTCTCAACTCGTGGATACATGTCCACACAAAATAAAATAAAATCAAGAAGCTAGTGTTTCACTTGGCATTCTTCTCCGGCTCCTGATTGAATCAGACCGGGGGACTAGAACGAAGCATTTTCCCTATTAGCTGGTGAACGTTCACTGGGAAAGGGTGGTATTTCGAACGATTTCGTTGGCAGCTTTAGTTCTGAGGGGATGGCAATTTCTTCATAACAACATGGTAGTTTCTTTAGAAGAAAGGCATTTTTCGTTTAAAACTACCAAAAAAAATCGTTCGCTTGCCATTCCCCAGCCGAGGTTCGACAGATAGCATTACTGTTTTCCTTTGAGGGGATCGCCCGAGGGGGGGGGTCGATTATGGGTTACACGGGGATTGTGACAAGATTTCGGCGGAAGCTGGGGGCAAAATCCAGTTCTTTCTGATTTAAAGTTCTACAAACCCATAATCTGTTTGTGAAGTAAAAAAGAACTACTCCTACATGGGTTGTGGCTCAGTTCATATCCAAAACTAGCTCATTCGGAAGATCATGCAAGCCAACGAACTGTTTTCAGATCGGTTTTAATTTTGGATTGGTGCGAACTAGCAATCCCCTTTTTGTTATCAAAGGCATTTTCTCTATAAGAGCAACTCTAGCAGACCCCTTATATCGCGGACCCTTAAAGTCGTTATAAGGGCCGATAAAAAACATGTTTTAAGGGCCGATTTTAGCTGCGACCGAACACATCCCCTATAGTCAACCCGTAAAAAAGAATATTCTCTGAATATACCGAACAGGCCCACAACTAGCCCACATTTTTTTCTGGTCGTCCTCTTCCTCATGCCAATTTGAAATCGGCACATCCCATAGGCTAGGGCGGCCGCCGGGGACGGGCGGATGAGAAAGACGCGGGGCGGCCGCCGGCGAACGCGCGGACGAGGAAGACGCGGGGCGGCCGCGGCGCGCGGGTGGAGGCCAGGGCGGCGGCCGGACTCCTCTGTTCGCCGTAGCGAGCTAGCTAGACGCGCATCGATTCAGCTAGAGCTAGCTAGCTAGCTCCATTCGAATCGATTCAGCTAGCTAGCTCCTCCGTCGAGAGAGCCGCAGGCGGGCGGGGCGGGCCTGGGCGGACGGCCGGTGGGCGCGGCGGCCTGGGCGGACGGCCGGCGGGTGCGACGGTCGGGGCGGGCGCGGCGGCCGGGGACGTGCGGATGGGAGCAAGCCATGAAGGTTCCGATGGCAGTTGAACTCCCGCCAACGGTCTTTCGCGTATACAGGGCACCCTCGGGTTGTGTCGTGGAATAGTCACGGCAGATGTCCTAGTGTGAGGACTTAGTCGTGGAGCCATCGCAATGAGGTTAGTTTAAAGGGGTTAATCAGGACAAAGGACACGGGGAGTTTATACTGGTTCGGCCCCTTGCGGTGAAGGTGAAGGCCTAATCTAGTTTGAGGTGGTATTGCTAGGGTTTCGACGACCAGGGAGCGAATACGCTTAACCTGGCTCTCGATCTGTTGTTTCTTGTCCCTAAACCGCCGCCGGGTCGTCCCTTTATATACACAGGTTGACGCCCGGTGGTTCACAGAATCCCGGCCGGCTCATAAACGTGTCCGGCTCGGTATCCACTCTTTCCTATCTTACAATACAAGTCATATACTTATGGCGGTTTACATCTATGGGCCCTAACTCGCCTTTGGGCTTTGGGCCTTCTTATTAAGTCTCCTTCGTAAGTCGCCATCTTCTATGTCTTCATGGGCTTCAATACAGGTAAATCACTATGAGCATAACCCGGCCCCTCCTGGGCGGTTTATACTCAATAGTTATATCCCCAACATTAGGCCCCAGGTTGATTTGAACTTGTTCATGTCAATCTTCAACACTTAGGAAAATTCCTTCTTCATTACCTTCGCAAAAATTTGTAACTCGTCGTGACGTCATCTTCCGAGATCATGATAACCCGCCATGACGTCACCCAATTTGGAGCTCCTCGATTCCCGCGCATGCCACTTATCCATTCACCTTATAAATAGGGCCAGGGGTCCTTTTCACTTTCCCCCCTCGGCCTCTTCGTCTTCATCGTCTTCCTCGCGACGCGCTGCCCTCGAGTCTAGCCGCCGCCATCGACCCTCTCCTCTGCATCACTATTGGCCGCCGCTTCAACCTGACTTGGTCTAGATTTTGCTCACGCACCTTCGCCGTTCAACAGCCTTGGTAAGTTCTTCCTCCTTCCCCCTCCGTAGATCTCATTAGGGTTCGAACGGATTCATGGAGGTTCGGCACTGTTCTTCACCTGTTCTTCGCTGTAGCATGAGGTTTGATTCAAACTTGATACTTATCCTGTGCGGCAATAATCCTAGTCCCTTTTTCCTCATCAGAGCATCTCTTTTAGGTAGAAAAAATCCGATCTGGACCTTCATAAACTGCTCAAGTACCAGTATTTTAGGTCTGAATATATTTTCATTTTCTGACACGCGGTAGATCCAAAATTGCAATACCAATCTGTGAAACCTGTTTTTCATCACTTAGCCATTTTCCAACTTCAGATCTATACTTTCAATATCCGTGTAGGCGGTTTAACCTCAGAAAATAATAACCTGCCAGGTACCATTAGTCCCCTCTTAAACCGCCAAGTGCTCGTCTTTGTAATTTAATAACGTCACTGTCCGGTTTAACATTTATGCATGCTTCAACACTTTCTGCCTGTTAACCATGAACCTTAAACCGGCACAAATCTTTTCCAGGTTATCGTATAAATGGCCAAATCCTTTTATTCCTGTAACTGGGTTCCATCCCGGGTTACAGAAGAAGAACTGAACGAGTGTGTTGCAACCGGCGCTTTAGCGAAAAAGGAAGACATCCACTGGAGAGCCCCCGGTCCAGAAAATCCTCCTGAGCCCAAGGATGGGGAAGTGATCGTTTTTGTTGATCATCTGAGTCGAGGGTTCATCCCTCCCGGATCAAAAAAATTCCGTGATGTGCTTCACTTCTTCCAACTTCACCCTCAAGATATTGGGCCTAACTTCGTGTCCAATATTTGCAATTTTCAAGTGTTTTTTGAAGCCTACCTGCAAGAAGAGCCCATAGTTGACCTGTTCAGAGATTTCTTCTATTTAAACCGCCGTACTGAATTTACGGATGGGCCCAATACTGAACTTGGCGGGGTTTCAATTCAGAAGAGAAAAGACGTCAGCTTCCCTCACGCTAGGCATCATAGCCATCCCAAAGATTGGAATCAAACTTGGTTCTATTGCCAAGATACATCTCCAGCTGGCGAGAATCCTCTGCCGGGTTACCGTGCTCACCGGCTTACCGATGCCCATCCATTCCCCCAAAGACTCAATGCAAAGGAAAGGTCCAAATATGCACCACAGCTTTCAAAGCTCAGAGCCTTTATGGCAAATGGTTTGACAGGCATTGATTTTGTCCGTTGCTGGGTATCTTGGAGCATTTTGCCTTTAAGCCGTCGCCCCGGTTTAATGTGTGAGTACACAGGGGATGTGAAAGAACCTCAACGCCACACTGATATTCAGCTGACTGATGCTGAAATTACTGAATCTGTCAAGAAGATGTTGGATGAACCGGTGACCGACTGTAGCAAAACAGGACTTAGTCCTTTCTGCGCTTCAAATAAACCGCCAGCTGTAAGAATTGCCCCACTCCTGCTTTAATCCATATTCTTAATACTCCCTTATGATCTTTTCAATCTTTAAACAGGGTGATGATCCGTTCTGGAAGAAGAAACCACAGGATAAACCGGCCAAAACACTTCGTGTCAAGACCAAGGTCAACAAGAAGCCCGCTAAGAAGAAAAACACCGAGCCTACCGAGTTAAACATTAACGATGATAATCCGGAGTCAGAGGTAGAACTTGATTCACTTGGCTCTTTTTTCATACATCTCATTAACGATGATTTTTATCAGGACGACGCAGAAGCTAGCCGCGCAAATGACGTAGAGGTAACTATTCTCTCATCCGGTTCAGAACCTCTGCCCACACAGAAAACCTGACAAGCAAGACGGAAATTAAGATTTTCTCACCCCCTAGCTTACTTGGATCCAAACTTTCTTTTGAAGAAGCAGCAACACGAAGCTCGCCGCACAACCCGGCATAGCGGCCATGTGGTCACTTCTTCCGGTTTACCGAACTCGCCAGTTCGTAAACGCCGCCCAGAGGTCTCTTCTATTTTTGACACATCTTATCCCAAGGCGGGTTATTTCCGACAACCTCTTAATCCGTCTGATTCAAACTATCAGGGAACTTCCCTTTCATCCTCTGGCGAGTCCACAGGGACACAAATTCCAACCCTCAAAACTGTTCCTGGATGAGCATTTTTAACTAACCCCTTACCTTATGCTTGATCATTATACTAACCTGTTATTTGCGTCTCTGTCAGAGCCAAGGCCAGACCCAGTAAAAAGGCCAAATTGAACAAACCGGCTGATGACAGCGCGCCAACTGATCCGGAAAAGAACCCAGAACAGTTTGAACCAAATGCTGAAGCTATTCTTGATGATCCGCCACTGCAAGATCATGAAACCTTTGTTGAGCAGATGGAAATTGATCCGATGGGTCATGCTGATAAACCGCCAAGCCCAACTAAGGCTGCTGATGATAAAGCTGACGATGTTGTAGTTACCGGTGTCAGGTATACAGCCCCAGGCAACCCCACTGCTCTGTCAAAACATAGTGCCAAAGAAGAATTTTCTGCTGTTGACAAGGGCAAGTGGAAGGCGGACTTGGAAAGCTATGCCCACCTCAGCGCCCAAGATATTCATTCTGGATTTTTAAACCGTTTGTACACAAGCCGTGATTATGAAGCCGGTTTACTGAACATGATGAAGGAGCGATATGAGGTAAATGCTGTTAACTCTGCATAAATATTCTTCCCTTAGCCGCCAAGTTTACTGGACATAAAAGAATAGAATGTTCTGCAAACTTTCAAGAGCCATATAGATCAACTCCACTAGCCCGCAAGGGCCGGTTTATAATGTCAATATGAACCGGGACTTTAGAATAATAAATCTTCAATTTCGCCTGTGTAGCCCCCAAGGGTCTACTTAATAAATATGTTAAGTTGAGACTAATTATGCTGTAAGGCTCAAAATTCTTACTTAGGACCTTTATAATCCGGTTGACCATCAAGCTGATAGTTGTTATGTGCTTGGGACTTGTAATTTTTTTTTTGATAAGAAGCAATAGACATTAGCCCCCAAGTGCCAAGTATATTACTTGTTATGTGCTTGGGACTTTGAATATGCACTGCTATGTAATTAATTACATGTCTCTTGCAGGCTGATCTTAACAAGAAGGAATCTCAAATCGCCGACCTTCAAGAAAATATCAAGTCGCAACAAGCCGAGACCTCCAAAGCCAAGGAGGAACTGACTAGTGCCTTAACAGCAATGGAAAAACTGAAGGAGAGCTTTAAGAACGAGCGGGCAGGTTGGGATACAGAAAAGTCAACTCTGCTGAAGAGGGCTGAGGATGCTGAGGCTGCCCTTAATCCGGTAGCTGAGGAGCTGACTGGCTTGAAACAGCAAATAAATGCCATGACCGCTGCCGTATTTGGTAAATAACTTCTTCATAAGCTTTGAACATGTATTATGTAAGAGACTGCCGGTTTATCGATGTTTTTGATGATGCAGGAACTCGCATTGCTCATCTTGGCTCAGATATGCGGCAAAAACTGAAAGCCGCCTATACACTTATAGAGCAATTATATACCGGCGTACAACGGATTATCTGCACAGCTTCCCATAATAAACCGCCCCCAACCTTGATCAAGGAGACGTTGGAAAGGCTGGCGATGATGCTTGCACGGTTTGAAGAGCTAAAGAAGTCAGCTACCAGGGCGGGTGCTCTTACTGCACTGACTCGGGCCAAAGCTTGGATATCTGATCTTGATCCAGCCGATGTGGGAAACGGCTACCCGAGCATAAAGGAGGACGGGTCAGAGTTTAATAACGATGACCTCAGAGCCTTGACGAGGGAAATGCGCCCATTGGCTAGCAAATTGGCTGAAGAAACCGATCTTTCACATTATCAGTTGATTTATGATGCCAACAACAAGAGAGTTAACGCGCCAACTTATGATTCTCCAAATCTTATTCCTCCAATCCGTAAGCATACCTATGCCCCTGATGTTGACCCCTCCACACTTATAAGTGATGAAGCTGTATTCAAGGCCTTAACTGGGATCGATTGGACCACCATTGACTTCCAGCCACTGGGTAGAGAGGAGGAAGATGAACCGGCGCTGGACGATCCGCAACCTTCAAGTCAGCCAGGCCAGGACTCGTAAACCGAGGGCCGGTTTAGCAGCTGCTTTCTTTAAGACTTGTTAAAACAATTATTCTTTTGGGCACCAAACGCCTTGTAATAGGCTAGCTTAAACTCTTGTTCTGCTATGCCATCGTGCATATTTACTTTGCATGACACTGCTAATCCACCATGTTAAGATATGCCACTTATGCTTACAATATTAACAATGTGGAATCTGCTCCTGCATGCAACGGATTAAAAGTGTCCTGGCGGTTTACCGCTGGACGAGTCATAACGCCCAATATAAAACCATGGAAACAAACATAGCTTATACCCAAGGCTAGACTTTAAGAATAACCAAATTTGAAATATATCATACCTGTGATATTTGATCACACTGTTGGTTTACCAAACCGGTGTAGTAAGGGGTAGAACCCAAACTTTGAGCACTGGTAATTATCATAGATTGCTTGTCTTATGAACAAAACCAGGCCGGGTTAATAAACACCGGATATTATCTTATCTCATACTGGCGACTTATAGTCAAAAGCCAGGCCGGGTTAATAAACACCGGATGAATTATGATCATAAAGCATTATAAGCCTCATCAAATAAACCTAAAAAAAACTGTGGAATAAAACAAACGAAAAAACGAGGCTTTTCATGGGCTGCCAGACCGAAAATCGAGTGCTTTCACGGGCCGCACAACCACTGAGTTAAACCTATATACAAACCTTATAAGATGGACCTCGCATAACCAATCGTCGTTTTAACTTTGACAAGTTCAGGGTCTGTATAAGATTGACTTGTCAAACGTTCGGCGGGTCATTCCAGGAATACCTGGGCGGAGTGGATTACTTAAAAAGGCAGGATAACCCGGGGTTTTAGGTGAATACACCTGGCTTCCAAGCCTGGCTTTTAAGCCTATTACAAGGGTTATACAAACTCTTTGTTCTTTAGAATCAAGGAGCCCCCAAGTAATATTTTTGAGCTGTGCTCAAGGGGCACCTATGTTTGAGCTGTGATTTTGCAATAGACTCTCTTTGGTACCTTTAACCTGGGTAGCAAGCCCCCAAGTTTTTTTTTTCAATTGGCTTATAAGCCGGTTCAAAGGGTAATCATAACTTCGCTCATAAGCCGGAAGCCCCCAAGTAACCAAAGACTCATTAAGAAAAAAACGACAGAGGCCCTGCCTTAGCAGGGGTGCCGGTTTATTATATTGATCACAATATATACATTGTCAAAAATATGTACATCAGAAGAGCCAATGGCTCAGGTGTAGTACGGCCGAAGATGAGCAATATTCCACGGCCGGCGAGTCTCTTCCTCCGACGTGCGTGAGTCCTTGTGGTCTCGAACATCAATAAGGTAGTATGACCCGTTGTTCAGATTCTTGCTGACCACAAAGGGTCCTTCCCAAGGTGGGGATAACTTGTGCATATCAGTCTGATCCTGGATAAGCCGGAGCACTAAGTCGCCTTCTTGAAAGGTTCTGGTCTTGACCCGGCGGATGTGATAACGACGTAGATCTTGCTGGTAAATTGCCGAACGAGCCGCTGCGAGATCACGTGCCTCGTCTAACAGGTCAAGCGCATCCTGATGTGCCTTTTCATTATCAGCTTCAACGTAAGCCGCCACACTGGGTGAGTCGTGACGGATGTCACTAGGGAGAACCGCCTCTGCTCCATAAACCATGAAAAAAGGCGTGTAACCCGTAGATCTGTTGGGCGTTGTGTTGATGCTCCATAGCACCGAGGGTAACTCCTCTACCCAAGAACCCGGCGTCCTCTGTAAGGGAACCATAATCCGGGGCTTGATGCCTCTCATGATCTCTTGATTGGCTCTCTCAGCTTGACCATTAGATTGGGAGTGAGCCACCGACGATACATCAAGCCGGATATGCTCATGTTGACAAAATTCTTTCATAGCACCCTTGGAGAGATTAGCGCCATTGTCTATTAAAATGCTGTGTGGAAAGCCAAAACGGAAGATCACCTTCTTCATGAATTGAACCGCCGTTGCTGCATCACACTTACTGACTGGCTCTGCCTCTACCCACTTAGTGAATTTATCAACCGCCACCAATAGGTGGGTCTTCTTATCCTTGGACCTCTTAAAAGGTCCAACCATATCAAGCCCCCAAACTGCAAACGGCCAAGTGATTGGAATCATTCTCAACTCCTGAGCCGGAACATGAGCTTGACGTGAAAACTTCTGACAACCGTCACATTTTTTGACCAAGTCCTCAGCATCAGCATGAGCCGTCAGCCAATAAAAACCGTGACGAAAAGCCTTGGCTACAAGAGATTTAGAGCCGGCGTGATGACGACAATCTCCTTCATGGATCTCACGTAGAATCTCACAGCCTTCTTCAGGAGAAACACAATGCTGAAACGCCCCGGTAACACTGCAATGGTGCAGGTCTCCATTGACAATTGTCATTGACTTGGACCGCCGGGTTATTTGCCTGGCCAAGGTTTCATCCTCAGGTAACTCGCCCCGGGTCATATATGCCAAATATGGAACTGTTCAATCAGGAATAACATGAAGAGCCGCCACCAACTGAGCTTCCGGGTCAGGAATAGCCAAATCCTCCTCTGTAGGTAACTTGACCGACGGGTTATGCAAAACGTCAAGAAAGACATTAGGTGGCACCGGTTTACGTTGAGAACCCAACCGGCTTAAGGCACCAGCCGCTTCATTTTTCCTCCGATCAACATGCTCAACTTGATAACCCTTGAAGTGACTAGCAATAATATCCACCTCTCGTCGATAAGCCGCCATGAGGGGATCCTTAGAATCCCAAGTACCAGTGACTTGTTGAGCCACCAAATCTGAGTCACCAAAGCACCTTACCCGGCTTAAGTTCATCTCCTTAGCCATCCGAAGACCGTGGAGCAAGGCCTCATATTCAGCTGCATTGTTAGTGCAAGGGAACATCAAATGGAGAACATAACAAAATTTATCACCTCGAGGGGAAGCTAGCACAACTCCAGCCCCCGAGCCCTCCAATTGCCTGGACCCATCAAAGTGAATAGTCCAATACGTGTTATCTGGTTTTTCCTCAGGCATCTGCAGCTCTGTCCAGTCATTGATGAAAGCCACCAGTGCTTGAGACTTGATGGCCGTGCGAGGCATATACTTCAAACCATGAGGCCCAAGTTCAATGGCCCATTTGGCAACCCGGCTTGTTGCTTCCCTGTTTTGGATGATATCTCCTAAAGGAGCAGAGCTAACCACAGTAATGGGGTAACCCTGAAAATATTGCTTAAGCTTTCGGCTTGCCATGAAAACCCCATATACAAGCTTCTGCCAATGTGGGTATCTCTGCTTGGACTCAATAAGCACTTCGCTGATATAATAAACCGGCTGTTGAACCGGATATTCCTTGCCTGCCTCTTTCCTTTCAACCACAATAGCCACACTGACAGCCCGGCTATTAGCAGCCACATATAACAACAGTGGCTCCTTATCAACGGGCGCAGCTAGGACCGGCGGCTCAGCCAGCTGCTTCTTAAGCGCCTCAAATGCCTCATTAGCAGCGTCACTCCAGACGAAGTCATCTGTCTTTTTCATCATCTGATACAAAGGGATAGCCTTCTCACCGAGGCGGCTTATGAACCGGCTTAGCGCCGCAATACGACCCGCCAGACGTTGAACATCATTGATACACGCCGGTTTAGCCAGAGAAGTAACGGCTTTGATCTTCTCCGGATTAGCTTCAATGCCCCTGTTAGACACCAGAAAGCCCAAAAGCTTGCCCGCCGGCACACCAAAAACACACTTGGCCGGATTAAGCATCATTTTATAAACTCGGAGATTATCAAAGGTTTCCTTCAAGTCGTCTATCAACGTCTCCTTCTTTCTGGATTTCACCACAATATCATCCACATAAGCATGAGCATTGCGTCCAATCTGATTATGAAGACAATTCTGCACACACCGCTGGTAAGTCGCCTGGGCACTCTTGAGCCCAAAAGGCATAGACACATAGCAGAAGGCTCCAAAGGGAGTTATAAAAGTTGTCTTCTCCTGGTCCTTAACTGCCATCTTGATCTGATGATAACCAGAATAAGCATCCAAAAAACTCAAACGCTCACAACCCGCCGTAGCATCAATAATCTGATCAATACGAGGGAGAGCAAAAGGATCAGCCGGACAAGCCTTGTTTAAATCCATGTAGTCGACACACATGCGCCAAGTGTCGTTCTTCTTAAGTACCAGCACCGGGTTAGCCAACCACTCAGGATGAAAAACTTCCACAATAAACCCAGCCGCCAAGAGCCGGGCTACCTCCTCACCAATGGCCTTACGCCTTTCTTCATTGAAACGACGAACAAACTGCTTGAACGGTTTAAACTTGGGATCAATGTTGAGAGTGTGCTCAGCGAGTTCTCTCGGTACGCCTGGCATGTCAGAAGGTTTCCATGCAAAGATGTCCCGGTTCTCACGGATGAACTCGATGAGCGCGCTTTCCTATTTCAGATCCATATTAGCACTGATGCTGAACTGCTTGGATGAATCACCAGGAACAAAATCAACCATCTTAGTGTCATATGCCGATTTAAACTTCAAAACCGGATCATGCTCTGTAGTTGGCTTTTTCAAAGACGTCATATCCGCCGGATCAACATTGTCCTTGTAAAATTTTAACTCCTCCGTTGCACAAACCGACTCAGCATAAGCCGCATCACCTTCTTCACATTTCAAGGCTATCTTTTGGCTCCCATGTACTGTGATGGTCCCCTTGTAACCTGGCATCTTGAGCTGCAGATAAACATAACAAGGCCGTGCCATGAACTTGGCATAAGCCAGCCGTCCAAACAGAGCGTGATACGGGCTATGAATCTTGACTACTTCAAAGGTCAATGTCTCTGACCTAGAGTCATGATCATCTCCAAAGGCAACTTCCAGAGCTATCTTACCAACAGGGTACGCCGACTTACCAGGCACCACACCATGGAAAATTGTATTCGACGGTTTAAGATTTTTATCTGTCAACCCCATGCGATGGAAAGTTTCGTAATAAAGGATATTGATGCTGCTCCCTCCGTCCATGAGTACCTTGGTAAACTTATACCCTCCAACCTGGGGTGCAACCACCAATGCTAGGTGACCCGGATTATCAACCCGGGGCGGGTGATCTTCCCGACTCCACACGATGGGCTGCTCAAACCAGCGCAGGTAACGGGGAACCGCCGGTTCAACGGCGTTCACTGCCCTTTTATGAAGCTTCTGATCCCGTTTGCATAAATTTGTGGTGAAGACGTGGTACTGCCCACTATTCAACTGCTTTGGGTTACTCTGATACCCAGATTGCTGCTGCTGATTCCCCTGACCTGACTGTTGATGGTAGCCACCCTGATTGCCTTGATTGCCCTGATTACCTTGGAATCCAGAACTAGAACCGCCACCGCCGTAACCCGGCCCATGAGAACCGGACCCTGAACCACCACCCGGTCCATGATTGTCTTGAAAAAGATTGGAATTTTTATACTCCTTCATGATGTAGCAATCCTTCCAGAGGTGGCCAGACGGTCTTTCTCGCGTCCCATGCCTTGGGCAGGGCTGATTTAGCATCTGCTCAAGATTAAAGCCTGACCCTCCGGCCCGTGGGGGCGGTTTACCTTTACGACGCTGGCCATTATTGTGTGCGTTGGTGTTAGCCACAAAGTCCAAACTATTATCAGCTTTGCGCTTACCATTGCCTCCCTGATTCGCCGGATTATGCTGCTGTCCTCTGGTGCTGCTGCTCTTCTTTCCCTTTCCCGGCTTGTCATCATCAGACTCGGGGTCCTTGGTACCATCAGAGTCAGCGTACTTAACCAGAGCCGCCATCAGCTCTCCCATGTCATTGCAGTGGCGCTTGAGCCGACCCAACTTCTGCTTAAGAGGCGTAAACCGGTAATTCTTCTCCAACATTATGACCGCTGAACCGGCATTGATGCGATCCGATGAATGTAAGATGGTCGAAACCCGGCGCACCCAATGGGTTGTGGACTCACCCTCTTCTTGGACACAAGCATCCAGATCCACAACTGACACAGGCTGCTTGCACGTATCTTTGAAATTCTGGACAAACCGGGCCTTTAACTCGGCCCATGACCCAATGGAGTTGGCAGGGAGCCCCTTCAACCAAGTGCGAGCCGTTCCATCCAACATCAGGGGGAAATATTTAGCACATGTCGTATCGCTAACATCTAGCAATTCCATGGCCATCTCATAACTCTCGATCCATGCTTCAGGAGGTAAATCGGTTGTATAGTTAGGCACCTTGCGAGGACCCTTAAAATCCTTGGGCAGATGCTCATTACGTATGGCCGGCACTAAACATGGCATGCCCAAATTCCTAAAGGTTACACCTGGCTCCACCGAAGTTGTCGGACGAACCGGAGAAGGTTGACGGGCCGCATATTGCACCGCCAGCTCGGCCTCTCGACGTGCTCTACCTTGATCCACCACGTTCTGAGCATCAGCACCACCGCCCGCCGGGTTATGTCCAAGAGGCAGGTTATGGTTCCGCCCACTGCTTGACACAGCTGGTTCATCAATATGCCTACTGTAACTCCGGCTTGGGCGAGGGGTGGAATGAATCCGGCTTCGACTGTAAGAATAAGCCTGCTGCTGAACCAATGTTGTCTGAAGGAGCTCTCTAGCCCTCCGCATCTCAACCGCCGTTGGAGACTCGCCTTCAACCGGGATAGCCGCCAATCGTGACGCCGCAGCAATCATGTTATCCAAAGGGTTAGAGTAATGACCCGGTGGTGTTGGCATGTGTTGCGGCGGGATATTGTTCTGACGAGGCGGATCCGTGGTGCGCGGCTGAACCGGCGCTCCCGTCCCAGGCGTTTCAACCCGGTCCGCCACTGGCGGGTTACTGGTTCCTGCTCCTGGCGTGTTAAAGAGGTTCCTCGCCTCGTAAATCGGTGGCGGACGAGACTGATGCCTCCTCCTCATGACTTCGTTTGAAGTGTTCTGATCTAGCATGAGCCGGTAAGACTCCGACTGAATCCGCTGCGCCTGAGCATCCAACGTAACCCGCTCCGCAGCCATCCTGGCATCTTCAGCTGCCAGGTCTTCCTTAGCTTGAGCTATCTGATCTCGCAATTTCACAACTTCCGCGTTATGCTGATCTTGATTATCTGGGTTAACCTCCGTCGTCAGCAGTGTTGCCAAGGCGTCTAGTAAACCGGACAAGACTTGAGCCGGCGGGCGCGCAGGGCCTCCTGCCCCGGCTGCCGTCGCCGCTGCTGACCCGGAAATCAATGCCGCTGCAGTTGAAGAGTGCTGCACTGGCTGCGTACCGGCCATGAAGATTGCAACCCGGTTCGGCGGCTCGTAGGGGTCCGGAATACTATCGCCATCGGAACAGCCCCCAAGCCGACCGTCTTGCAGTTGGTACAATGACTCGGTTTCACCGGTGGATGACTCGCCATCAGAATAGACAACTGTCTCACCGTCAGATACCGATTTATCCTCAGATTCCGCACCATTGATGAATCCCACGAAGGCACGACTCATGGCGGGCTGAACTAGGGTGGGTTTTGCACGCTGAGCCGTCTCGATGATGTCGGTGCAGGTGTCCGGCTCAGGGCCCGGTTCGCCGATCTTGCCAATGAAGACGTGAATTCCACCGAAGGGGACCCGGTACCCGTACTCAATTGAGCCGGCCTCGAGGCCCCAGCCTTCGTCGTCGATGTAGAGCTTGCCGCGATGACTCTTGGTCATCCGGCCCACAGCGTATCCCTTGATCCCTTCGAAGTTGCCCTTCAAGAACTCGAAACCACCGTGCGCTGGCCCCACGGTGGGCGCCAACTGTCGTGGAATAGTCACGGCAGATGTCCTAGTGTGAGGACTTAGTCGTGGAGCCATCGCAATGAGGTTAGTTTAAAGGGGTTAATCAGGACAAAGGACACGGGGAGTTTATACTGGTTCAGCCCCTTGCGGTGAAGGTGAAGGCCTAATCCAGTTTGAGATGGTATTGCTAGGGTTTCGACGACCAGGGAGCGAATACGCTTAACCTGGCTCTTGATCTGTTGTTTCTTGTCCCTAAACCGCCGTCGGGTCGTCCCTTTATATACACAGGTTGACGCCCGGCGGTTCACAGAATCTCGGCCGGCTCATAAACATGTCCGGCTCGGTATCCACTCTTTCCTATCTTACAATACAAGTCATATACTTATGGCGGTTTACATCTATGGGCCCTAACTCGCCTTTGGGCTTTGGGCCTTCTTATTAAGTCTCCTTCGTAAGTCGCCATCTTCTATGTCTTCATGGGCTTCAATACAGGTAAATCACTATGAGCATAACCCGGCCCCTCCTGGGCGGTTTATACTCAATAGTTATATTCCCAACAGGTTGCCTCCGAAATCCTTATTTTCACGGGTTTGACGTGGATGTTTTCCGCGCCCCTTAAATTTGTTTACAGGTCGGAGTCGTTTACGGTTTCTATTCGGGTCATTTTTTCCGCCTAAAACTGTAAACCTACGATTATTTTACAGTTTCGTGCGTTTTAAGAGGTCTGCTGGAGATGCTCTAATTTCTCCGACTCCGCGCTTGGGAATGCGAGATCCTGTCTTTCCCCGCTCCAGAAAATTACACTAGCATAGCTTTATATGCCAAATTTTAGATCCCCGCTCCAGAAAATTACACTAGCATAGCTTTATATGCCAAATTTTAGATCAGCAGAACTCGGGCGCGCGCGGAATTCAGAACCGGATGCTAACCATGCCACTTCGACCTCACTCGTACGATGCACCAGTGGTGCCACATGTAAATCAAATTTTGATGTAAGATTTTACAAGATATTGTATGCAACTTGGGTCAATGTTGTACAGTAGATTTTTTGAAAATTTGTATGATGTGTTGGACTTCCATTTCACCATTTGGCACGATTCCAGCTACAGAAGTAAGTGCACCCAAGTCACTGCTTTTACCATCAAAGCTCCAAGTTGCAGACTTCTTCAGTGAGGCTCTTTCCTGATACACAGAATAACTAAAAATCCTCTTATTGGAACACTAAAGCATATAAAGGCTACCAGTAAAGGACCGTGTCTAATTGTCTATGCTGTGAGTTGAAGGTTCAATAAATCAAGGAGTACAAAAGAAGGGGTAACCAGGAAGTTTCGTACAAATCTTTTAGCACAAAAAAGTTACCAACAAGTACGAACTAAAGAATACTTGCAGACCAAGTGTATATCTTTAGTTTTCGATGCATAATGATTTGTGAGGGAGCATCATCAGATATAGAATGCTTCAAGCTAATAAATTCCAGGGTAGAACATTAATAGGATGTTACATAGAAGAGAGGATACACCGTGTCCCTGACATGAAACCTGTGGTTAAACTAAATGTTTCATAGGCAACATACCTTCAGGATTTACACAACTGATTTTAGATCTCTACCTATTAAATTTGATAACAGCATAGACATGTCGCATTACGTTTACCAATAATCTTTGCAAGAGCACACGCCATTTTCAAAATGGTGGAACCTCTTTGCATCCCTCGCAATGATCTGACGGCCAACAAGCTTAGAGATTATCTTCAAAGCTGTATGGCAATCTCCACAGGAGCGAAGATTCTTGATAACCCGAATTGGCGAACGGACAGCACTAGTAATAAGACCGTAACTAACAGCTAGTCTCTCACTGTGAGCTAGCAAGGCATCCTCTTTAGTTTCTGGATCAACGTCGTGAAGCACAAATCGAGTATCCGCAATATAGCCAGCCTCCTTCATATGAGCCGCCAAGTACCTCAGCTCTTCATAGATCTTAAGGGTTTCTGGATGGGATCGATCCCCTGCTCTGTATTCATGAACTTTGCTCCTAGCTTCAGCAGTATTAGCCTTTTTCCTTTCTTTCTCCTTTGCAAGGTCTGAAGCATTTACAGGGAAAAGACCTGTTTTAGACTGCTCATTCAGCCTAGAAGGATCCAGGCGTTCTATAATCTGAGCACAACGATCCCCAAGGTCTAAGTATCCATTAAGTCGGCACATATTCATCAAACTTTCCCAGATATCGACGCTCGGTTCCATAGGCATCCGTTCAACAAATTCACGAGCTTCATCAACATAGCCCGACTGGCCAAGCATATTAACAATGCTCGCATAATGATCCACGGAAGGAATTATACCAAAATCCTTCTGCATTGATTCAAAATGCAACATGCCCTCGTCAACCGATCCCAAAATTCCACAGGCCAAAAATACATGTGTGAACATGCCAGAATCTGGCTTATCTCCCGTCTGCTTAAAACGATCAAAAAAGTCAGTTGCTTCTTCACCAAGACCATTATGCACAAACCCTGAGATTATAGTGCTCCAAGATGTCAAATCATGCTGCGCCATACTACTGAAAAGTTTCTTTGCATCTTCCATCGAGGCACATTTAGCATACATGTCCAAAATTTTGTTGTTAACATCTGTGTCAACAGCTAGTTCTGATTGAGATATTTGATCATGTATTTGTCTTGCTTCTGCAAGAGCAGATGCATCAGCGCATGCTTGCATCAGTTTAAAGTATTGAGGAGCATGCAGTACAATGCCTTTTCCTTGCAGCACCGGTAGAGCTTTCAAAGCTTCTTTTATGTTCCCGTCTTCACATAACTTATCCAGTTCCTCAATAGTACCTTTGGATATGCCGCTGTTTTCATCAGATACTTCAGAAGGTGATCCATTATTTGGCAGGCTGCCAGGCAGTGAATGCTGGAAATACATGTTATCTTGATAGGGCTTACTGCTCAAGTTGTTCCCAGCTGACGTAATAGGTTGAATATCTGAATGAGATTCTGGATAAGTTCTGTTATGGCTGTGCTGTACATCTGTGTTTACATTCATGAAATGCTCTTGATGATTTCTCTGCGTGTCAATTTTGTTAGTGGTATAATGACTCTGATATGCTTGTGAAGCATTGTATCCAAAATCACCTCTGTGGCCTTGCTGGAATACTGGAACATGCTCCTTATGGAAATGGCTAGTATTCGGATACTGTGAGGCAGAATTCACAGGCCTATTTGCATGATCATGACTTTGATAATCATTCTGCTGCTGAACGTTTCCAGTTAAGTTTTGATATGACTGTCCTGAAGGACCGTATCCATTCTGCCTACCATTATAGTTCTGCTGGTTACTTTGGGTGTTGTAACCAAAGTTGTGTGTGGCATATCCAATGCCATTGTGCTGCTGCTGAGTACTTGGTGGACCTCCATTAGGACTTGGGTGATTGTATGCACTACTTGCCTGATCAGGCTGCCTGGTATTGTATCCAAAATCACCATTGTGGCCTTGTTGAGGTCCTGCAACATGCTCCTTATGGGAACTGCTTGGAGTTGGATACTGTGACGCAGAATTGCCAGGCTTGTTGAAGTAATTACCATTACATATTCGATCAACCTTCTGTTGCTGAAAGACTTGCTGGTCACTTCCAGTTGGGCTTTGATGTGACTGTGCTGACGGGCCATATCCATACTGCCCACTAGTATAGCTCTCCTGGTTACTTCGGGAATTGTATCCAGAGTTGCAATCATACCCAGTAACGTCACGACCTCTTGGCACATTACCATCTGCAGAAAGGGCATTAATAGCAGGTGTGACAGTCTGCTGCTGATGAGCACTTGGTATATCACCCTTGGGGTTTTGGTGGCCATATGCACTATTGCCCCCATACGATTGCCTGGCAGTATATCCAGGTGGCTTGTTATTCACTCTTGCACCGGTATATGGCTGGCGACCATCTGGTAAGGCATACGATCCACCGCTCTGGTAAGGTTGTTCAGAATTGCGTCCATAATGAGCATTGACACCGCCATCAGCATGCACACCTTTATTTCTATCAATGCCTTCTGAAGAATGAGCTGAAGGGGGATCCCTCTGCAAGGGGCGGCTGAAATGATCAGGTGAGTGTTTTGGGCGGGACTCTCCGTAGTTCCCTGAGTTTTGCACACCCCAATCACGGTGATAGTCTCCATCAATTTGTTCGGATGCCAGACTGCCAGCACCTCGATTTGGAACCAAAGAACGCGGGCATCCTCTTTCAGCTGGAAGACTGAAACAGAACAGCAAACATGGAACATGCGTCAAATAAATCATAGTGGCCATTTGGAGGCATCAAAGCAATCTGCTTGGCCATGTGAACACTGAAATTACAAGGGATTGGAGTGTCGGGCTAGTTTCAGCACACAGAAATTACAAGGTGTCATGGGTGGGCGTATGTGTTTCGTATATCTGCCATCTCAGGCTCCAACTAAATTGATTTCTTCTACCTATTTTTTGGAAAAAAAAGTCTTCTATGTTTAACTTATGTGGCTTTGTTTCTATCGCAAATGAGCACAAGCTCACAGAGAGGACTAAATCACTGGACGATGAAATCATGATTAATAGGCAGGAGAAGACTGGTCCAAGGACTTGGCGCAGGCGTGCGGTACCTGTGAGGAGAACCGACGCGACGGGCGGGGGAGAGGAGCGCGGCCGCGAGCTCGCCGCGAGGGGAGTAGCGGGCGGCGAAGAGAGCCCTGCGCGCTCCAACCATGGCAGCCATCTCCCTCCACCTCTCAGCGCGGCGTGCTCCTGCTGTTCCGCGCGCCGCGAAAACCCTCGCGGAGGCGAAGAGCCCCAGCCGCCAAGCGGAAAGAGGAGGCTGCCCTACGGTGGTGCGGCGGTGGCGGCGGCGCGGCCGTGCGTGCGCGGTGTGGTGGTGGGAATGATCCGCCCGCTCGAGCCGGACGGGTGGGTATAGCACACGGCGGCCTCGCCCCGAAGCTGGGTCGGTCCACTGGGCCTCACTGCATACTGGGCTGGGCTTTTCACTTTCAGGCCTTCTTCCCTTCATCGGCATCGAATTTCTACTACCCCAGTCCAAGGACCAAGCTCGCACATGGTCCGCCTTTCCCTGAGATCCTCGCGGCCGCACGGAGACAGAGCTCGCAGCCGCAGCACACAGCGGAGCGGCGGCCCGCCTGCCTCCGCCGCGCCTATGGATTCCTCGTTGCAGCCGCAGCCGCAGTCGCCCCCTGCCGGGGGCGACCCGTCGGAGGACGGCGCTGCCGCGGAGCTGCCCCGGCTCACCGTGACGCAGGTGGAGCAGATGAAGGTGGAGGCGCGGGTAGCCGACATCTACCGCGTCCTCTTCGACGCCGCGCCCAACGCCAAGTCCGTCATGTAAGGGGACCTCACGCACGCTCCATATTAGTACTTCTCTCCTGCTGTTCGCGGTGTTTGGGAGTGGCGGGTTTGGGTGTGAGAGGTGGGCTTCAGGGCTTGGTTGGTGGGAGATCAGATAGGCTTGCTTGGCTTCTTCTCGGAGTTGGAAGCTCGCTGATAAATCCACCTATGTAGCAGATGGGGGAAGGAATTGCTTGATTGTGGTACCAAAATGTTTGCTCATAGAAGCTTAGTGCTGCCAATTAGGTGTTGTATAGGCGTGCCTTCTAATTTTCACAATCACTGGCTTGAAACTATGATGTAGTCTACTTGCTCATACCGAACTTTGATCTTTTTTTTTTTGGCTGCAGGCTAGAGCTGTGGCGCGATCAGCATGTCGGGTATTTGATGAAAGGGCTGAGGCATCTCGCACCTAGCTTCCATGTACTCGATGCCAAGTAATGCTTCTCCAGTGTTAAATTAACTTAAGTGCAGTCCCTGATTTATACTTTGCTTACAATTTTCTTCTGGTTATTCCAGTCGGCCTTGGTTATGCTATTGGATGGTTCATGGGCTTGCGTTGCTGGATGAAACGCTTGATGATGACCTCGAGATCGATATTGTGGACTTCTTGTCTCGATGCCAGGTTTGTTGATCTGTTACAATATAATTGTGCGGATATGTTGCTGCAGTTTTGCAGTTAAATTTTGGTAACACTTATGAGAAACAAGATCGAATGGAACCGATTTGCCAAACTGCTTAAGGTGGTGGGGCTAGGTGAATAAATCTCTCAATCCACGTGTAGTTTTGCATATATACATATATAAAAACTACTGTAATAAATAAGTTGCTGAGACAATATGCTCTGGTTGCACAACACAGTAAATCTTAAATCTGATAAATTATATAGCACTCATGCTTCAGTTGAACAACATTGCTTCATACAAGGATGGACAAGAAAATAACCTTTATTTTACTTTGTGCTATGGTTAGGTTGTCCCTTAGAAGTTTTTGCAGCAATATCATTTTTTTTTGGAAAAATACAAGTAGTATTGGTCATACATAATTAAAGCACTGAAGGTACCCATTTGCAGATGCAGTAATTTCTGAATATTACCATTTTTTCTCTTATGGTAGCTTAATTATAATTGTTTCAGGACAAACATGGTGGATATGGTGGTGGACCTGGGCAGGTTTGCTCTAACATCAAACTCTTTTTAACTCCCCACATTTAGCTTCGGTAATACTAGCTTTAGGTTGGTTAAATCTTTTGCATTAGTTCTTGAAATGCAATTTTAGGCAACCATGGAATTTGGAACAGGCCATGTGAATGCTGGGCTGTAGAGATACTGGACCTGACATTACTTTCAAATGTTTGCTTCAAAACAAGTGCTTAGACTGCTCTAGGCTACTTGACATGTTCACATGAATATACAAAATAACTTCGACCAACCATTTTAGCGTTGTAAGAACTTCGGAGATATGTTTTGTATGAAATATGTATCTGTGTATTTGGTATTTGATGACCTAATGTGTTCGTATAACTCAAGAAGCCTGCAGTAGTTGGCAAAGCTAGCTTTTGTAGTGTTTTTGTTTGTCCATCTTTTGGAAGTTCAGAGATAACATTAATCTTTTTTTTTTGTTAATTGATCTACCGATTCGGTTTCATGTTTATTTACTCATTCAAGATGATAATTTCCACTGGCCAGTTTTTAATTTCATCCTTTTGCTCACCTTTTCTTTGGTAGTTACCTCATCTCGCTACATCTTACGCTGCTGTAAATACACTTGTAACCATAGGGAGTGAAAGAGCACTATCATCAATACAAAGGTAACTCTATGTCTGCTCTTGGAGAAAGATGTTATTTATATCTGTGTCGTTTTCTTAACCGTTCTAAGTTGTCAATCAGGGACAATCTGTACAAGTTTATGCTTCTAATGAAGGACAAATCAGGTGCTTTCAGGTGTGTGTTTTCTCAATAGTGCATACATAGGGCAAGGAAAAATACTATTTCCATACCAAGTTCTGTCTGACTAATATCTGTTACTCCATTGGAAATCCTTCAACCAGAATGCATGATGGTGGTGAAATTGATGTCCGCGCTTGCTATACTGCAATATCGGTGAGTTTCTTGTAGTTTGTATTGTTTCTTTTGCCGTTCTCTAATATTACGCTTGTTGAGATTTAGGTTGCCAGCCTCGTGAACATTCTTGATGATGAACTGGCAAAAGGTGTTGGAAACTACATAGCAAGGTTTGTTTTGGTTAATGTGATTTTTCAATTTTAAAATATCTGGTTGGTTTGTTCAGATAACCTTTTTCTATAGAATGATTGGTTAATTCATACACTCTATCCCTCCCCCCCCCCCCCAGTTGTCAAACTTATGAAGGTGGGATTGCGGGGGAACCTTCTGCTGAGGCTCATGGTGGGTACGTTTCTATGGATGATCTCTGATGATTTTTATCATTTTATGTATCTGTTAAGAAGTTTAAATAATTGCTTTGACAAGGTACACTTTTTGTGGGCTGGCTGCAATGGTCCTGCTTAATGAAGTGGAGAAACTCGATTTGCCTAGCTTGATTGTAAGACAACCCCTCCTACTACTTTATCTATTACAGTGTGTATGTGTGTTGTGCTAATTTTGGTTGCAATTAGTTGAACTTGGCCCTTTGGTTTTCAATTATGTAAAGGAGAAATGTATTGCATATTATTTAAAAATCTATTGCTGTATTGTTAGGAAATAGAAAAAGGTAACTTGTCAATCCTCAATTGACTCAAAAATTGTCCGAGTTGCAACCTGTAACAACTGAAACTGTGCACTTCACTACCTCGGGTTGTTTTGCGAGTATACCATGTCATCAGACAAATCTAACAACCAAAATATATGTCCGAGTTGCAACCTCTAACGACCGGAACTGTTTACTTTACAACCTAGGGTGGTTTTGCAAATATCGAAAATCACTTAATTTCTGCGAAACGGTAAAGAGAGAAGAAAGAGAAGAGGGAGGAAGAGATATGGCATGGGACTGTTTTGTTTAATGATATGTCAGTGGCATGATATCCATGTCAACCGAAGCCAGTTATGAAACCAACCAAGGTTGTAAGCGGATGGTTTCGTAATTTCATGGTTGCAACTTAAACGATTTTAGAATCCAAAGTTGGAAAGTTGACTTTTGCAAGAGTTCAGAGTTGGAAATGAACTCTTGTGGAAGTTCCAGGTTGATAAGTGAACTTTTTCTAGGAAATATTTGAGGCCGCCTATGTAATTTGTTGTCACGTCATTGTTTGTTGCAACACTAACTAGGGCCCCATCATTTAGGGCTGGGTGGCATTTCGTCAAGGAGTGGAATGCGGATTCCAAGGACGGACAAATAAATTGGTTGATGGTTGCTACTCCTTTTGGCAGGTAAATACCGCTATCGTATTTGAATTTCTTAAGCCACATGTTCTGTTCCATCTATGACAAATGTCTTGTGTATGTCCAGGGAGCTGCTATTGCTTTAGCTCAAAAGCTGATGGCAGTTGTTGGTGAACAATCTAAACCATCACAGTCCAGCAAATTATCCTCGGTAGATGATGCCTGTGGGACCAGCTCATCTGGATTGACTTCAGAAAAATCTTCTATTGGTAAGTATTTTGTGCTCAATACTTTCTTATGGAAAATTATCTCGTGGTACCAGTGTGCTTTTCTTTATTAAAAACATATTTCTGCTTCAAATATCTGGTGAAATAAATAGTTGACTGAGATTCCCTGTTATACGTACATTAAATATCATGCTTATATATCTTCTTTGCTGAGTTTATAAACTGTAACACATATAAACTTTCTCTTTTGGAATTGTGATGAGTTGGGCTTTGGCAATTCAACATGGTGTGGTTATTGGTGTTTTCAGTTTTTGTTAGTCCATCAGGACTATATTCGTAAGTAACGTGCATTACTGCACTAGTGTCATTTGGTCACCTTGTTGCCTTGGTACCTTTGACACATATTTGTAACTTGAATACAAATTTCTAATGCTTCATAACCTGCGTTACATGCTAGTGTCTAGTGCTTTGATTTATAAGGTGTTGGGTCTGATCTTGATTTATGTCACCGTTTTGTGTGTTTTTGTTCTCTGATGATAGTGGATTATGCGAAGATTGGATATGATTTCATGAAGCAGAGCAACCAAATAGGCCCGCTGTTCCACAACATTGCTCTGCAACAATACATCCTGCTTTGCGCACAGGTAAAAAAAAACATCTTATTTCTTGCATAGATGGGTATCTAGACTTTCTATTTTCAGAACTTCAAATTTTCGAGCGTACATTTTGTGACGAGGTATAATTCTTTAGCTTTGACATTTTATGTTGTAATTGAAACTACATCTACTGCTGAAACACACAGGTGCCGGAGGGAGGGTTGAGGGATAAACCTGGAAAGAACAGAGATCACTACCACTCATGCTACTGCCTGAGTGGCCTCTCAGTTAGCCAGTACAGCGCAATGACCGGTTCCGTTTCATGCCCCTTGCCGCAGCACATGCTTGGCCCATACTCGAACTTGCTAGAACCAATTCATCCGCTCTATAATGTTGTACTAGACAAATACGAGGAGGCCTACGAGTTCTTTTCGAGCGAGTGATCAAATGTACACCTTTACAGTCTCAGATAGCCAGGACGATCTGTGATATTGCATGGCTTGAAGTACTGGGGATATTTCTGCGACGTGTCCGTTTGTTGTATACTAGCAGTCATTTGAATAATTGGATTACGCTCCTTGCACCGTGTATGACTGATTCACTATGAGTGCATGGTGAGGGGCTGAGCTCTTTTGGTCACATGTCTCGGGGATGTTATTGATAGCATTGCTGACTGATGCCGAGACATTCTCTTCCTAACTCGTACTCGGCATCTTAACCTTCAAATTCAACGTTGGATAGGAAAGCTATGTGCCATATGCCTCGTGCGACTGGATATACTCACAAAGTGGCAATGCAAATATGAGTTTCGTGGCCTGTTGCCTACAATGTTAAGTTCTACGGCTGGCGGATCTGTTTAGTTTATGTGTCGTATATTTTTTTTACATGTTGTGTGCCATATCTCAAAGAGAGAAGTCCATATTTCAACTCTAAATAGTCAAGAATCAACCCAGAACTTTGAAACCCCGGTGGGTTGGCCTCTTCGTGTGGCTTGGCCACCTTCGTCCAAGTCAAGGTGGAGACTTGCTGGATGGTGCGCGAGGCGGTTGCTTCGCCTCTGGTTGGCAACGTCCTCGTGTTTTGGTTCGGTGAGGGGTTTGGTCCAGGATGCCATGGCGGTGCCCCCGGGTGGTGGACTGCCCGTTTGGCTCTCCATGAGTCTCATGGTGGCGGTGGTGGCTGCACTTCTTGGTCATGTGCCGGCAACCGGTGTGGCGGTGAGTGATCCTGGCTCGCAGCGGGCCTTACCCTTGGGGTGCGCTTGATGGACTCGAAGGCGGTGATGAATTGTGCTGTTAAGGGGATTTGTGTGTTTTTCTTTTGCGGTGCAATTTTTGTTGTACGGTTTTCTCTTTGATATATTTTGTAAGACTACCTTATCTCATTCGGCCGTGTTACTTTCTATATAAAGCGAGGCGAAAATCTATTTCAAGAGACTACTACTATGTGGAAACAAAGTTTTCATAGGAAGTGGAAACCAAATGTTCCAAAAAAGCCTGAAAAATGAGAGAGGTGGTATTATGGGAGCTATGATAAAGGACATAAATTTGGCAACCAAAAGTGAGACATATGAAAATATGAGTTATTGAAAGTGATGCTGATTTCTTTTTCACACCTCCCAAGCGAAATTGATTTGATTTTATATCTTGCATGTTTATGAAACCTGTGGATTATTTTACACTATAGCTTTTTTGTCAAAATTTTGGAATATTTGAAACATGATTTTCAGTTTGTTTCACTAGATATACTCTCTACATTGTGCTCCCTCCGTTCCTAAATATAAGCCTTTTTAGATATTTCAATATGAACTATATACGTACTCCGTCGGAAAATGAGTGAATCTATGCTCTAAAATATACGTCTATTCGTATGTAGTCCATATTGAAATCTCTAAAAGACTTATATTTAAAAATGAAGGGAGTATCTTGTAAAGTTTCAAGTTCCAACACCAGGGCAAACTCCATATCGACATGCTAGGGATGCAAAGCAAAAGGTAACACTATTCACCTAATAACCCTAGAAAACTAAGCAGATGGCATTGGCACCCTTAACCTAATAGTCGCCGTCGTATAGCCTCCGGCCGACCTCGAACGATGCAAAGGCGTCGGCGCAAGCATACTGCAGTTGGTCCCGCGTCAGCCGGGGCGCGTCCCAGGCAATGACCCGCACGTGGTGCGGCTTCTCGGGCCACACGCCCATCACCTGCCACACGAGGCCCTGCAGCCCGGTGTGCCGCAGCGCCGGCTTCCCCAGCGTGTTCGCGGCGAGGTAGCGCAGGTCCACCGTGTTCGTCACCTGCAGCCCGTAGTGAGCGCTGAGCTTCTGCGCGTCGCCGTAGACCCCGACGCCGACGAAGGTGAAGCGGCCGTCGGCGAGGAAGTCGAAGAGGGAATCCGGGACGTAGTCGGCGCGGAGGATCTGGAAGACGAGGCAGCGGCGGCCGACGCACAGCTGCAGCAGCGCGACGGGGCCCGGCGGCAGGCCGCGGAACGAGGGGCGCCACTCGACGTCGAGGCCGACGACGAGGCGGTCGAGGCGGCGGCGGTGGATGCGGTAGATGAGGTCCAGCCACTCGTGGACGACGCCGCCGGAGGAGGTCAGGGTGGTGTGGACGTGGTCCTGGTCGAACGCCACGATGCAGTGGCCGTCGCCGAAGTCCGTCACGATGGAGGTCGCCATCTCGATCGTCCTCCCGAGGTTTCGAACTGCTGTTTGGTATAGATCAGAAATCCAGAGTAGATTTGTGGCGCTGGGTCTCGGCCGTATATATTGTAGCGGTACGACGGTGCGTCTGTTTTTCTTTTCCTTTTGAGGCAACAAAAATGACGGTGCGTCTGTTGTTACCGGGGCGGATAAGAACAACCCCACACATTGGCGCGAACCAATCTGTGGTTGAATGGTTAGAGGGACTGTGGTATCTCCAGCCCATCACGATGACGAGGTGCCTATGATGACTTTGTAAATTTCAAGATGATATGCCGGCTCGGTATTTTGAAGGTGCTCATAGGGGTATGGTGTATATAAACGCTTGCGTCCGTACTGTGTTAAAAAAAGATTAAATTGGTGGCCCACTTTGTGCTTTGTTCATGGAAAAGCCCAAGTCCAGCCCAATTTATTGGCTTTTTTTTCTTTGAGTGAGATTCATTGGCATGGTACGGTGTGAACGCGGAAGTGATTGGATGGGTAGGAGGACAGTGATATCCCCATCACATCAGGGTTCAAGTTCTGATGCTCGTATTTATTCTGAATTTATTTCAGAATTTTTGATGATACGTGTTCAGTGAGAGAAGACGTTCCGTCGACTACGAGGCACCGGACACGGCCAACTCCTGGTAGCTGCTCAACTCGCCTTGCCTACGAACGTGGCCGTGCTCTCCACAGCTCGCATCCTCTTGGCCACCGCGCCCTCCCTCTTCCAGATCGTCCACCTCAGCTGCAGTCGGCTGGTGAAACAAATCGATTCCCTTACCAGCAATCAATCCTAGCCCTCGATTGCCGGTTCGCCAGAAAGCCCTCTGTCGGTGACAACTGACGCAGTCTAAACATATCAAGAATGTTACATCTTCAGAGACGAGTACAACTTGTATAATCTGGTGCGTTTTGTCAGCATTCAACGGTGGTAAGAGATACTAGCGCACTGTCCAGTCGAGTACATCCCAGACCACGCCGAAAAGACAAGCACGTTGACAATTGTCAGGAAGTACGTTGTATGCAGACTTTAAGTCCCTGTCTGTAGTAATGGAAGTGGAAGTTTATT
The DNA here is from genome assembly GCA_011799875.1 of Thinopyrum elongatum. NCBI lineage: Eukaryota > Viridiplantae > Streptophyta > Magnoliopsida > Poales > Poaceae > Thinopyrum > Thinopyrum elongatum. Next base: position 396,268,563 of record CM022299.1, read on the forward strand.
TTGAGATGCGCTAAGCCTAATTATTCTTGTTGTGATTAATTAGCACGTGTGATTAGTAGAGAATCTCGCTTTGTCCATAACCGTCGTGCGGTTTGCCTATGCAACCGACGCGTCTCTATTCCTCTGCCGAACCGACACATCTCTCCTAAATGTCGCGTCAGTTCAGAAGGTATATATTGTAACAGTAACGATCGAATCAACAGAAGTTTCCATTCACTTCAAACATGTTATCACGCACGTAGAATAACCAGCAAAGAGCAAGAGAGAACAGAGACACAAAGGGAGGGAAGGAGCACTCGCCAGTAATTATGTATTTTTCCCCCTAGGGTTTTCTAGGGTCTACCCTGTCCTTCGGCGCCGTCACCGAAGTCCACCAGAGAAACACCGTGGCTCGCCTGATTCAGGCCGGCGATCGAGGAGAGAGTTAGAGTTCGAAAGTGAGAGTCCATCCCTGCATGGAGGTCTCGGGCAGTTCGGAGGGAGGGGAAGTCTCGAAGGGTGGTCTTGGAACGGAGGAGGTGACCATGGATGAGAGCCATGGCGTCGGGCAGAACCAAACAGATCTAGGGGCGAAGAAGGGCGCAGGAGACAGAGTGAAGGGCAAGAACACATATGCAAATCGGGATCCAGAGGATGAAGAGAATTGGGATCACATTGGCCCAGATCCAATCCTGGATGATATGTTTGAAGGCTTAAACCTACACGGGGAAGAGGAAGAGGACCTGGACCTCTCCGGCGAGATTGACGAGTTGATCAAGGATGTGCGCTGGTTAGCCCTCTTTAGGGTTCATACCTTGCGACCGTTTAGTCACGCAGCTGTGCTTAATTCAATGAGGAACGCTTGGTCCTGCGCTCAGGGAGTAACTTTTAACATCAAAGGTCCGAATCTGTTCTTAGCATAATGCCATTGTTTGGTAGACTGGAAGCGTGTGATGGAAGGAGGGCCTTGGCAGTTTCGTAGGGATCCAGTGGTGATAGTTGAGTATGATGGTTTCACCAACGTTTCTGATTATGCATTGGATATGTATCCATTATGGGCGAGAATTAAAGGTCTACCGGATGGGTTGACGAGGAAAAAGGAACTTGCAGAGAAAGTAGCGAAGAAAGTAGCGATGGCTCACCAGGCCCTGTAGGACAGCGACACCTACAGGGCCTGGTGAGCCATCGCTGTCCTCCCCCTCTCTTTCCGGCTTGATATCGTCGCCGTTGTGGTTGCATTGGAGATGCCCGAACCCGCCGCCGCCTGGCCTCGTCGCCGGCGTGGCCACGGCGACCAAATGGTCCCGTGCGTGCCACCGTTGCACTCCCCGCAACGCGTTGACACCGTAGCCGCCTCGCCCTGCCCTTTTTGCACGCCGTAGCCCTGATCCCGACGGTGGCCGAACTCCGGCGTCCGCCTCGTTGCTCGCCTTCGACGCTACCGACCACCACAGCCCCCGCCGTCACTGTAGAATGCTCCGCCGTCGTCTGCCCGTTCGAAAGAGCCCGGCCGCGCTCGCAATGGTGCCCTGTGTGCAATTTCCGAGCCGCGCCGCCGTCCCTGGTGCTCGCCGGAGCAACTCCGGTGGCCGGCCGACGCCGCCGCCGACGTGGCTGGCCTGGGGCCACCCCCAGTGCCACTGCCTGTGGGCCAGGCCGGCCCCAGTTGACCAGTTGATTTGGTTAACTGGCTGACTGGGCACTGCCCAGTCACTGACTGGTGGGGCCCCTTCCCTGTGTCTATGACATATGGGCCCCCCTGTCAGGTGCCTAATTAACTAATTAGATAAATAAAAATAATTAAAATCCTAATCAGTCACTGACTGCTGGGCCCCACCTGTTAATTAACCCAATTAGTTAATTTAACCCCTCTGTTAATGTCACAGTGTATGACATGTGGGTCCCACCTGTCAGGTTTGACTCTGGTCAGCCAGAGTTGACCTGCTGACATCACCCTGACCTCATGCTGACGCCATCATTCACTATTCTGGATAATTCGAATTTAAATAAATAATTAAATTCAGAAAATGTTTAAAACTTTAGAAAACCATATTAAATAAACCGTAACTCCGATGAAAATAATTTATATATGAAACTTGCTCAGAATTTCGATACGAACCCGAATACGCCCTTCGTATTCTTGTCAGATGCTCATAGCTATATGAACATTGAACTTTTAGACCGATTTCGATAAATGAATAGTGCCCAACGTTGATTAAATAAATCCAAATAAATTCCTAAATTAACTAAAACATTTAGTTAGGCAGTAGAACACCCCGGCATATCATTTAGGCATGTCATACATATTGTTTGCATTATTGCCGTGAATTTATTGTTTCTCTCCCCCTCCTTCTCTCTCTCTCGATAGACGCCGAGACCGACGACGTTGCAGCTGGGTACGACTACACTACCGACGAGCAGCCCGTTGACGACCTCTCTCTCTTGCCAGAGCAACCAGGCAAGCCCCCCCTTTGAGCATCCAGATATCGCCCATTCCATTTCTCCTGCTTGCATTAGATTTTGCTACTGTTAAATGTTGTTCCTATTCTGATGCATAGCCTGCTGGTGTAACCTGTTCTTTGTTACCTTACCTGCCTATGATAAACTGTTTAGTATAGGTTGGTAATGAACCATCAGTGACCCCACCACCTTTCCCTTGTTGCCCCTGCTTGATCATCGACGACTCGATCAACGTGATCGTCGACCAGAGACCGACACCTCACTTCACACCCCCCTTAGTTGTACGACTCTGCGTAGTAACTATCGAGTGCCGAGGGTGATACCTCATAACGCACTCCTGATGAATACTCTACAGTGTAGCTGTTCGGTCATGGTCATCGAGGGTGATTCCTCCTTCTCCACTTCTGATATGACTCTGTCGTGCAACCCCTCAGTATGAACCTCAAGGGTGATACCTCATACGTTCACCCTGATGATTTCATCGAGTGGAATCCGCCGAGGGTGATTCCTCGGGTTTCCCCTTTGATGATATGACCACACGATTACCTTGACCTTGTTACAGGCGGGTCCACCCTGGTGGGTACCCGCTGGGGATCTATGATGTCGAGTGTGCCGGAAGGGCACTCGAGTGTGATATTGTGGCGGAGCTTCAGAAACTCTGACTGTCTCCGTGTGATACTAAATGAGCCTATTGGATTTGGGTGTGTGATCTGAGTGGGTCGACGTGCCCTATACGCACTACCACCACGTGGGATTATGGTTTAATGGGGCCCTCTGCGATGTAAGTTTCTCCCGAAAGCTCGTCAGACGTCACGATTCACCATGCGGGCTTATTGTCGGGATTGGGCTGGATACTTCACTGACGAGTTCAGTGTCGCGCCTGCACCCCGGCCAGTCTCGCAACGCGCAGGGTGCCCAGGGCGAAGGCCCAAGATCTCTGGGTGCATAGGTTAGTCCGGCGTGCTGACCTCTCTGCCGAGCCTAGGTAGGGCGCTGCTTCGTGTTGATCTTCCAAGGACGGGCATTACCCAGCAAGTATGTCCGGCCAGAGTTGATCGAGCGTGTTGGGTAACAGTAGTGCACCCCTGCAGGGATGAATAATCTATCGATAGCCGGTCCTACGGTAAAGGACGCTCAGTTTGTGTATCCCGATCTACTACTTGAACTGGATACTTGTTACTTAATTGAAGCTTCGGGATCGCTTTCTCGCTGGGAGTCGAGGAAGGATCTCTAGGTTTGCTTCAACATGTTTGCTAAATAAAATGCTATTCTACTCTCTTCTATTGCTGCAAGATGATGGCTCCGTGAAGATGCTAGTCTTCGATAGGACTAGGCCTTCTCTCTATTCTGGCATTTCTGTAGCCCAGTCCACATATACAGCCATTCTCCATTGATAATATTGCATACGTAGTATAGATCCTTGCTTGCTGAGTACTTCGGATGAGTACTCACGGTTGCTTTACTTTCTCTTTTCCCCATACCCCCACCTTGATGATACATCAGATGATGGAGTCCAGGAGCCAGACGCCACCTCAGGAGCTTACTACCAGGAGGGTCCAGAGGGCACGTACTACTGGATCGAGCCAGCCGACCAGGAGTAGGATCGGAGGCTCCCAGGCAGGAGGCCAACGCCTTTCGATCTAGTGTCGTTGTTTATGCTAGCCTTCTTAAGGCAAAAATTGTCTAACTATGTCTGTACTCAGATATTATTTGTATGACTGACTTATGTATTCGGATCTTCGGATCCCTGGTCTGTAATATTGTGGATCTCCATTTATTTGTGTTAGAGTTGTGTTGTGATATCTTCCCGTGAGTCCCTGTGCTTGATCGTGCATGTTTGCGTGTATGATTAGTGCACGATGGAGTCGGGGGCGTCACAAGTTGGTATCAGAGCCGACTGCCTATAGGAAGCCCCCTTCCAATTTCCTTGGCCGAAGTTGAGTCTAGAAACCGAAAAGCTAATTTACTAACTTGGTTGTGTGGCTTACGGGCCCACGTCGCCAACTGGGTGGTATTAGGATCTTTTATTCCTCGTCTATACTCTGGGACTCTAATCTCTCTTCTATTCGGGTTAAATAAATTTTACTAACGTCGACACTTAGGATCTCGTAAATCCTGTCTACTCGGAGAGCTGGGTATCTATGCGATTTCCCTGTCATTGATCTGATTAGTCTGATAATCATTTTCCTTTCCATTGTTTTGTTTAACCTTTCTCTCCGAGTTGTGTTAAACTTCTCATTGTCGTTTGACAACCCTGAATTTCCTCTGTTTCAGATGGATCGTTTGTTTCCACCACGTCCTACGACACAGCTTGTGCTTCGCACTTGGGCTCGTGATGCCCCTGGATTTCCAGCTGTCCTGATCGCTCTCATGACCAGACTTGGCTACCGCTGGTACCCCGAGTACATGGTCTACGAGGATTACCGTGAGTTCAACCAGGAGCAGTACCATGCTGATGTTCGTATCTATGATCAACAGAATGACTCGGACACCGATGTGACGCCCCCGGCCCGATCGTGCACTAATCATACACGCAAATGCACACGATCAAGCCTAAGGACTCACGGGAAGATATCACAACACAACTCTAAAACATAAATAAAGTCATACAAGCTTTATATTACAAGCCAGGGGCCTCGAGGGCTCGAATACATAAGCTTGCGTACAAGCGTCAGCGGAAGCATCAGATATCTGAGTACAGATATAAAAGAGAAACAGAAAGGCCTTTAGAAAGGCGGGGCAAAATAAAACACTACGATCGAAAGGCGCAGGCCTCCTGCCTGGGACCCTCCGATCCTACTCCTGGTCGTCAGTCAACTCGTAGTAGTATCCATCCTCTGGGTAGTAGTAGTAGCGATCGTCGGGGCATCTGTCTCAGGGGGCTCCGTCCTCTGGTCACGTCAAACTGATATGGGGAGAAAAGGTAAACAAAGCAACCGTGAGTACTCAAAAGTACTCAGCAAGCAAGGATCTACACTACATATGCAACATTATCAAGGGGAGGCTGTATATGTGGACTGGGCTGCAGAAATGCCAGAATAGAGAGAAGGCCTAGTCCTATCGAAGACTAGCATCTTCAGCGGTCTTGCAGCAGTAGAAGAGAGTAGAACAATACAATATAATGTAGCAGTAATAATATCAACCTCACCCAGAGATCCTTTCTCGACTCCCTGCGAGAAAGCAATCCCAGAGCCATACATTCATCAACCTCGTCCTGAGATCCCTTCTCGACTCCCTGCGAGAAGCAATCCCAGAGCCATATATACAGGTCTCATCACAGGTATCCAGTTCTAAATTGTATCAATCAGGATACAACTCCGAGTGTCCTTTACCGTAGGACCGGCTATCGATAGAAGTGTTCTTCCCTGCAGGGGTGCACCAACTTACCCAACACGCTCGATTAACTTCGGCCGGACACACTTTTCTGGGTCATGCCCGGCCTCGGCCAAACGACACATCGCAACCCTACCTACAGCTCAGCAGAGAGGTCCCCGCCGGTCTACGTCCTAAGCGCAAGGGGGTCTTGGCCATCGCCCCTCACCCTCCGGGTCGTTGCGTGCCGGGCGAACCAGGCTCCACCCCTCAGGATGGTGCCGGCCCAGCCCGGCCGCAGTGCTGAACTGGACGTCTGACAGAGTTTTCGGCTGATGCATACGATGCAGAACGCCCATACTATGCCCACGTGATGGTTAGTGCTATCAGACCAGAGGCCTGCTCGGATCAAATATCCAAATCGTTAGGACTAGGGCTTGCGGTAACGAGCAGAGACTCACGAAAGATGTGACCCCGTCGCCCCGTCTCGAGGACTTGCGGCAAGGGTTAAGAATGCCCGGCCGCGCCTCGTATTCACCACTCGGGCACCACACTGGCAACCCGCCTTCACATCACACGCGGGTACCCCTCAGGGTCGACCCGCCTTTCCAAGTAACATTGAAAAGTCCAAGTATCCGTGTGTCCATAACATCAGGGAATCCGAGGTATCACCCTCATTGGATTCCCACTCGATGTATCCGTCAAGATGAACTAGGAGGAATCACCCTCACTGGGTCCACACTTGAGGTGTTGTACGACAGCGTCGTTATCGGAAGCGGTGAAGGAGGAATCACCCTCGATGACCATGACTGAATAGCTACTCTACAGAGTTAACATCAGAAGTGCTACAAGAGGTTTCACCCTCGGCACTCGATAGTAACGCTGCAGTGTCGTTACAACTAAGGGGGGTGATGTGCGGTGTCGGGTCCTGGTCTTCAATCCCATTGATCGGGTCTTCTGACGATCCAGCGCGGCAGTCGGGATAAGTGGGGTCACTGATAGGTCTCTACCCAGCCTAGACTAAACAGTTTAGGATATGTAGGTAATTATCAACAGCAGGTTACAATGAACAGGCTATGCATCAGAATAGGTAAAGCAGCAGCAGCAGTAATTCTAATGCAAGCATGAGAAATTTAGAATGGGCGATATCGGTATGCTCAAGGGAGGGGCTTGCCTGGTTGCTCGGCGGCAAGGGCAAGGTCGTCTATGGTGTCTTCGGGATCCGGAGCTGCGTCGGTCTCGGGGACGACGTCGGGGTCGGGGGCTATCGAGAGAGAAGAGGGGGAGGAAACAGTATAAATATATAGCAAACATGAGCATGACAAATACGATACACGGTGCTAGGGGTAGTCTAGCGCAGCATCACACGTAACAGACGGAGCGGGAGAATATCTGACGATATTTCCCGGGTCTTTGGAATTATCGGACAGAGGATAAGAGGGGAACGGTTGCAAGTTCGGATAGTTAGGGACGGGTGACGGACGAACGGACCGCGTATTCAGATTCGTCTCGTCGTTCTGAGCAACTTTCATGTACAAAGTTTTTCGATCTGAGTTACGGATTATTTAATATGATTTTCTAAAGTTTTTATTAATTTCTGGAATTTAATTAATTATTTAAATTAACATTATCCGAAACAGTGTCTTGCTGACGTCAGCATGACGTCAGGACCAGTGGGTCCCACCTGTCATACTCACATTAGGCTAATTAGTGATTAACTAATTAATTAACATTTAATTAAACTAATTAATTAAATTAGACTAATCTAAACAGGGTTAATTAACTAATTAATTAACTAGTTAATTATTTATTTTATTTATTTTTATTTTTCGTTTTTAAGGGCTGGGCCCCGTTCGTCAGCGTCACAGGGGCACTGGGCCCCACCGGTCAATGGCACAAGGGCCACGGGCGGGCCACGGGCGCGGCGCGGCGCGCGTGCGCGGGCGTGCGCGCGCGTGGGAGTGCGCGAGCGGCGGCGGCGCGTGCGCGCGAGCGCAGGCAGGCGCGGGCGAGGCAAGCGGGCGATGGGCGTGGCAAGAGCGGGCGGAGCAGCGACGCTAGGCGAGCAGGGGCGGCGCGCGGGCGGTCGGCAGCAGCGGCAGGCGGCGCGCGTAGGCAGCATCAGAGCGGGGTGGCCATGCGCGGGCGGTGAGGCACGGCCAGAGGGCCGGCGACGCGGTCAGCGCCGGTGCGGCCGCGTGGTGGGCGCGGGCGACGGCCGGGGCAAGGCCGGGGCGCGGCCCAGGCGTAGAGGCGGAGCGGGGCGAGGTGCGGGCGCGGTGCGGGGCTGCGGTGAGCGCGGCGGTGACCGAGGGGAGAGGAGGGGCGCGGGCAGCGCGGTGCTCACCGCGAGCTGTAGGGGGGTGGCAGCGGTGCTCGAGCTCGAGGGGGAGGACGGGGACGAGGTCGACGACGGAGAGGGGGAGGCGCGACGAGGTCCGGTGAGGGAGAGGACGAGGAGGATGGGGCGGCGGCGTCGGGCACGGGGTCGAGGTCGAGCGACGGGACGAGGAGGCCCGGCGGAAGGGCGGCGCTGGCGAGGTGGTGTCGAGGCGCAGCGGCGATGGAGAGCGGGGCGGCGCGGTCGCCGGGGTCGCCGGCCCGATCCAGATGGGATCGGGTGGAGGGAGTGGAGACCGAGGGGGTGGGGGAATGGGGTGTCGGTGGGCTAGGGTTACGGGGAGTGAGGGGATAAGGGGATGGGGTGGGCCGGCCAGGGGGGAATGGGCCGGCCTGGTTGGTGGCCTGGTGGCCAGCTGGGCCACGGCCCAGTTGGTCCGGGGGGGGGGGGCTTTTCCTTTTTCTTTTCTTTTCTCCTTTTATTTATCCATACCCCTGTTTTGTAAATAGTTAGGGCTCAAATTGAATTTTGTAAAACATGTGACCTGGTCCATAAATACCAGTGCTTAATTCCCTAACACCTAAAATTAGTTTGGACAAAACATCATTTCATACTTAAATTAGATTTAATAAAGGGTTATTAAATATTGTTTTTAGTCGCTGTTTGAAGATGTTTGAGTCACTTACCCAACTCCAATGATGTTGGTTTCAATTTTAGAATTGTCTCTGATTTATTTGCTATTTAATGAACAATTTAGTTTCTATGTTGGACAACTTTTATTTTCCACTTTAATTTAATTTGAATTTGAGTTAGAAGTTGAAATGTATTATGATGCAAATGATGATCATGCACTGTTAAACATGATGACATGGCATAATCAAAAAGGGTGATTACTGTAGTTAACCACTGGGGGTGTTACAACCGAGCTGCACCTTTTTCACGGTATCGGCGTGACGATTGAGATGGCAGTACATGATGCCGCCTACTCTGCTGTCGCACGTCTCCGAGGACAATTCAGCGATATCTTGGATGACTCTGAGTTCCGATACATTCCGTATGCCCCTGCTGGAGATGCTACTGGATACTACACAGCTATCTGTGCCCCGTACGAGCATCGCCGATACGACCCGCGCGTTCTGATTCAGTGCACCCAGGCTCTGGATCGCACTGTTCGGGCTCTTGCCGTCGAGTTGGTTGCCACTCGAGCACGTCTCTACGATGCTATGATGCAGTTGCTACCCGTTGTTCGTGCAGGGATACATCCTGAGCACATCCTTTACCCGCGCAGGACTCAGATGTATGCTGGTATTGATTGGCCTGCTGTTGGAGGTCACACACCTACACGTGGACCTCTTCTTACAGCTCGAGACCGGGTTCTGCATCAGAGTGCACATGGAGCGCAGGATCCTTCCGCGACGAACATTCGTCGTCCGCACTCGCAGTTACCCCGTTACAGTGGTTTTCTCCGACGTTGATGTAGCCTTTGCTATGTCTCGTTGTGTACTTCCTTACCGCGTGCCTGCGCGCCGCCTTATATGTCTAGCTTCTAATTTGGGCCGTTATGCTGTCCGCATGTACCCGACTTTGTGTATGGATCTGTGTGTCTTAATCGACTACTGTTATGTATCTGTTACACTGCTTAAAGTATTGTCGTGTTACATCATGCTTGTCACTAAACGCTCGCAATTGCTTTTACTAAACTACCCCCTGTTGATACTTAGCAGGATGGTTAGACCAGGTGGTAGTGGTCGTGGTCGTGCCCCTGAACGTCCACCACCGCCAGACTATATGGCAGCTATGATGCAACAATTCGAGCTCAACCACCAGTTCATGACTGGGATCATGGCTCAGTTTCCGCATCAGAACAACCAGAACCAGAACCAGAACCCACCTTCAATAACTCTGCCGGATTTCATGTGACTTAACCCCACTCACTTCCGCAACTCTGACAAGCCACTGGATGCTGATGACTGGCTCCGCGACATCACTCACGAGATGGAGTCTGCTAATGTCGCCCCTACCAACTTCGTCGCCTTCGCGTCCTATTTCTTAAAAGGGCCCGCTGCTCAATGGTGGGACACACACAAGCGTACACTGCCTGCTGGAACAGTCATTACCTGGTATGAGTTCCAGGCTGCTTTTCGTGCACGTTACATCCCTCAGGCAATTATGGAATGCATGAAGACCCAGTTCCGCAACCTCACTCAGGGCAACAAGACTATCGAAGCTTATCAGCGGGAATTTCTTGATCTTTCCCGCTATGCTGAAGAAGACATCGCCACAGATGCCCATAGACAAGAGAAGTTCCGTAATGGACTCCACCCAGACCTCGAGCTTGCACTTGCTGCTCAAGACTTCAACGACTTTTCAACTCTAGTGAACAAGGCTATTCTTGTTGAGACCGCTCAGATGAAACACAAGGACTCGCAGAAGCGCTATCGTGATGCTGGCTCATCTTCGGGCTCAGCATAGAAGCGTCGAGTTTGGATTCCCAACAACGCGTTCCGTCCCAATACCTCTGCGCCAAAGAACAACTATGCTGCACCACGTCTGCCTCCTCCATCACCGAGGCAGCCAAAAGCTCAAGCTATTCAAAACAATGCTCCTCTTCATCCTGAAGATGGTCTGTGCTTCAAGTGCTGCAAACCAGGTCACCAGGCTAAAGACTGCCGCCAGACTCAGAATCAGTTGGCTTTTCCTCGTACTGGCCGTGGCAATAGTCGTGGCAACAATCAGACCCGCAACTATAATATGGGGTCTGCTTCACATGGTCGTGGACACGCTTACAACATTGACATTGAAGAAGTCCAGGATCAACCTGCTACTGTGATGGGTACCCTTCTCATTAATTCAGTACCTGCTTCTGTTTTATTTGATTTAGGAGCATCACATTCATTCATCTCTGGAAAATTTGCATTCATGCATGGCATTCGATATGAGAAGATGTGCACTCCGTTAGTCATTAAAACTCCCGGAGGTCATTGTCATGCTGACGTGATAGCACCTGACGTTACCGTCGAAATTAAAGGGTTGGAATTCCTTGCCTCACCCATCGTCTTGAAGTCTTCCACTATAGACCTCATCCTCGGGATGGATTGGTTGAAAGCTCACATTGCTTCGATCAATTGTGCCACTAAAGTTGTCCAACTTCTTCACCCCTCTGATGAGATAGTGAACTACACCGCCCGCATTACTCGAGATGCTGAAGCTCAGATATATGCTCTGAATGCTTTGAACGCCTCACCTCTGGAAGGAATCGAGAACGTTCCTGTCATTCGAGATTTTCCGAACGTCTTTCCGGAAGAACTCCCAGGAATACCCTCGGTTAGGGCTGTCGAATTTGTCATTGACTTGAAGCCTGGCACTGTCCCTATTGCCAAGCGTCCTTATAAGATGCCTCCGCACCACCTTCTCGAGCTTAAGGAAGAAATCGACAAGTCACTTAAAAGTGGTTTCATCCGCCCCAGCTCCTCTGCTTGGGGAGCACCTTCACTCTTCGTTAAGAAGAAGGATGGAACTAACCGTTTGGTTCAGGATTACCGGCCCATTAACCAAGCCACAATCCAGAATAAATACCCACTGCCCCGGATCAATGATCTTTATGATCAACTTGCTGGATCATCGGTGTTCTCTAAACTCGACTTGAGGTTGGGTTATCACCAGATCCGTGTCCGTGAAAAGGATATTTCCAAGACTGCATTCGTCACTTGTTATGGCTCCTATGAATACACCGTCATGTCATTTGGCCTAACGAATGCCCCAGCTACATTCTCCCGTCTGATGAATTATATATTCATGGATTACCTCGACAAGTTCGTCGTCGTATATCTAGATGATGTTCTGGTCTATTCTAAGAATAAAGAAGAACATGCTGAACACCTCCGTCTGGTACTGGAAAGGCTCCGAGAACACCAGTTGTATGCCAAGTATTCCAAATGTGAATTCTGGTTATCTGAAGTGACCTATCTTGGTCATGTGATTTCCAAGGATGGCATTGTTGTTAACCCCGAACGAGTTCAGGCTATTCTCGACTGGACTCCCCCGAAGAATGTTTAGCAAGTCAGAAGTTTTCTCGGACTCTCTAGTTATTGCCATCGTTTTGTTGAGAACTTTTCCAAGATTGCAAAACCATTGACAAATCTGCTTCACAAAGGTGTCAAATTTGAGTGGACAGAAAAATGTCAAGAAAGCTTTCAGACACTAAAAGATAAGTTGACATCTGCCCCAGTACTAGCACCCCTGGATTCCCGAAAGGATTTCGTGATATACTGTGATGCCTCTCATCAAGTATTAGGCTGTGTCCTAATGCAAGAACGCAAGGTGATTGCTTATGTCTCCCAACAATTGCGTCCTCATGAAGAAAATTATCCCGTGCATGATCTTGAACTTTCTGCGGTTGTTTATGCCCTGAAGCTATGGCGACATTACCTTCTCAGTAACCGTTGCGAGATATACACTGATCACCAAAGTTTGAAGTATTTATATACTCAACCAGATCTGAACCTTCATCAACAAAGATGGCTCGAAACAATTGCCGATTATGATATGAATATCTCATATACCCCTGGCAAGGCTAATGTAATGGCCGACGCTTTGAGTCGCAAGGCTTATAGCAACAATCTTATGGTTCAGGAAACACAACCTCTTCTCCATGAAGAGCTTCGCAAGTTAAACCTCAATATTGTTCCACAGGGTTATCTCAATACCCTGGTTGTTGAACCAGATTTAGAGCATAGCATCAAGACTATGCAACGGTATGACTCTGAAGTTGAAAGGATCAAGTGATACCTCGAAAGAGGAAAGCCATCAGAATTCCATCTTGATAAGGATGGGATCCTATTTTTCCAACACCGTCTCTTCGTACCCAAGTTCAAGGATGAGAGGGAACACGTTATGAAAGAAGCTCATGACACTCCTCTGTCAATTCATCCTGGTAGCACAAAGATGTACCGTGACATTTGTCAGAGATACTGGTGGCCTAATATGAAGCGAGACATTGCTCGTTATGTTTCTGAGTGTGACGTTTGCCGCCACATTAAAGCAGAACATCAAAGGCCTACTGGAACTCTGCAACCCCTTGAAATTCCTGAATGGAAATGGGACAAGGTCCAAATGGATTTCATTACTGGTTTTCCCAGATCTCAGAAGGGTCATGATGCTATTTTTGTCGTCATTGACCGATTCTCTAAGGTTGCTCACTTTCTGCCAGTTAAGGAGACAATCACTGCTAGCCAGTTAGCAGACTTGTATGTTTCCCGAATTGTGTCACTCCACGGTGTTCCCTTGGAGATCAGTTCTGATCGTGGCAGCCTCTTCACCTCCAGATTCTGGAATAGTTTCCAAGAAGCTATGGGAACTCACCTGTTGTTCAGTACCGCTTTTCACCCTCAGTCACAGGGTCAAGTCGAAAGAGTTAATCAAGTGCTCGAAGATATGCTTCGAGCTTGCGTCATCTCCTTCGGTAAGAAATGGGAGGAATCTCTCCCGTATGCCGAATTCTCTTACAACAATAGCTATCAAGCTAGTCTGAAGATGGCACCATTTGAAGTTCTATACGTTCGTAAGTGTCGAACCCCTCTGAATTGGTCAGAAACTGGGGAACGCTCACTCGTCGGACCGGACATTATTCAGCAAGCTGAGGAACAAGTCTGCATTGTCCGAGAACATTTGAAATCTGCGCAGTCTCGTCAGAAGAGCAACTATGATCGAAAGCACCAGGAAATGGTCTATCAACCTGGCAAACAAGCTTACCTCCGCGTCACCCCGTTGAAAGGCACTCATCGGTTCAGAATCAAAGGCAAGTTAGCTCCTCGCTACATTGGCCCATTCCGTATTCTTGCCCGCCGAGGAGAGGTGGCATATCAATTGCAATTGCCGCCTAATCTTTCGCAAGTACATGATGTCTTTCATGTATCCCAACTCCGTCGCTGCTTCAAGGATCCTATTCGAGCTGTGGATCATGAAATGCTTGAATTACGGGAAGATCTATCTTACCCAGAACATCCCATCCGTATTCTTGATCAAGCTGAGCGTCGAACTCGTCAGAAGTCAATCAAATTCCTCAAGGTTCAGTGGTCGAATCATTCTGAAGATGAAGCCACTTGGGAACGCGAGGATCGTCTTCGCGAAGAATACCCTGCTTTCTTTCAGTCTTCCTCTTAATTCTCGGGACGAGAATTCTTGATAGATGAGGAGAATTGTAACACCCCATGTCATTAGCCACAGTAATCACTTTTGATAATGACATGTCAGCATGATTAACAGTGCATGATCATCATTAGCATCATATTGCATTTCAACTCCTAAGTCAGAATTCAAATTTAAATGAAAGTGGAAAATAAAAGTTGTGCAACATAGAAACTAAAATGTTCAATAAATGACAAATAATACAGAGACCATACTAAAATTGTAACCAACATTTAGTAAATTGGTTAAGTGACCCAAACCTCTTCTAACAGTGGCTGAAAATAATATTTAATAACCTTTTAATTAATTTAAATCAAATGTGAAATGATGTTTTGCCCAAACTAATTTTTGGTGTTAGGGTATAATGCACTGCTAATTTTGGACTAGGTCACACTTTTTACAAAATCCATTTGGGGCCCAAATAATTAACAAAACAGAAAAGAAAGAAACAGAAAAAGAAAAAAAGGAAAAAGGAAAAAGGCCTAAAGAAGCTACTGTGCACTAGAGCCTATCGCTACAGCATGGCCCAGCCCACCTAGCGCCGTCCCCTACCTCCCCTGTTCACCGCGCGCGCGCTGTCGTCGCGCCCGCACGCCGCGGCATGGCCCCCCTCTCTCCCTCGCTCGACAGCGCGTTGCCACGCTCGCTGTGGTGGATAAAGAGCAGCTCCTCGACCCCGCGGATGAACCCTAGCCGCTCCGTTCGCCCTCTCTCTCGCTCCCCCGCTTCACCCGAGCGCCGCCATGGTCGGCCATGGCTAAACCGCGCGGCCACCGCCACCCTTTCGCCCCGCCGACGTGTCCACGAGCTCCGCCGCAACGCGCCCGTCCTCCTCGACCACGAGCCCGAGCCCCGGGAGCCCTGCATCGACCCCGCGCCATCTCCTTCTTCCTCGGATCGCCGCCGCACTCCGTCGTCGATTCGCATCCGTCAAGCCCTCCCTGAGCCCGCTATTGCACACCTACAGGGCCTGGTGAGCCATCGCCGTCCTCCCCCTCTCTTTCCGGCTCGATATCATCGCCGTTGTGGTTGCATTGGAGATGCCCGAACCCGCCGCCGCCTGGCCTCGTCGCCGGCGTGGCCACGGCGACCAAATGGTCCCATGCGTGCCACCGTTGCACTCCCCGCAACGCGTTGACACCGTTGCCGCCTCGCCCTGCCCTTTTTGCACGCCGTAGCCCCGATCCCGACGGTGGCCGAACTCCGGCGTCCGCCTCTTTGACGACCCCGGCTTAATCGTGCACTAATCATACAAGCAAATGCGCACGATCAAGCCTAAGGACTCACTTGAAGATATCACAACACAACTCTAAAACATAAAATAAAGTCATACAAGCTTAATATTACAAGCCAGGGCCTCGAGGGCTCGAATACAAGCTCGATGGCATACAAGCGTCAGCGGAAGCATTAGATATCTGAGTACAGATATATTACAGAGAGAGAGATGAGCCTTCACAGAGGCGGGGTAAAAATAAAAACTACGATCGAAAGGCGTAGGCCTCCTGCCCTGGACCCTCCGATCCTACTCCTGGTCGTCGAACGGCTCCTCGTAGTAGTAGTACTCGCCAGGCGGGTAGTAGTACTGGTCGTCGGCTGGGGCTTCTGGCTCAGGGGCGCCGTCGTCTGGTGGCATCAAATGGAAAATGGGGGAAAAAGAAAATAAAGCAAACGTGAGTACTCATCCGAAGTACTCAGCAAGCAAGGATCTACACTACATATGCATCATTGTCAAAGGAATGGCTGTATATGTGGACTGGGCTGCAGAAATGCCAGAATAGAGGGAGAAGCCTAGTCCTATCGAATACTAGCATCTTCAACAATCTTCGACAGTCTTGCAGCATCAGGAGAGAGCAGATGAACATAATGTAAAGTAGTAGTAGTAATATCATCAACCTCGACCTGAGATCCTTTCTCGACTCCCTGCGAGAAAGCAATCCCAGAGCCGTACTATCCAATTCTCATCACATGTTCTAGTTGTACCGATCGGGATACAACTCCGAGTGTCCGTTACCGTAGGACAGGCTATCGATAGAAGTTTCTTCCCTGCAGGGGTGCACCAACTTACCCACCACGCTCACTTAACTCTGGCCGGACACACTTTTCTGGGTCATGCCCGGCCTCGGCTAAGCAACACGCCGCAACCCGACCTAGGCTTATAAGAGAGGTCAGCACGCCGGACTAAACCTATGCCCCCAGGGGTCTTGGGCCATCGCCCCGGGAACTCCTGCACGTTACGGGGGCCACCGAGAGCAGACCTAGCAACCCCTTATACAAGCGCGGTTGCGTTACCAGTCCAACTCGGCGTGCGCCGCTCCTTACTGACGTCAAACAAGCTTCGGCTGATGTGTACGACGCAGAACGCCCATACTATGCCCACGTGATGGTTAGTGCTATCGGGCCAGAGGCCCCTCGGATCAAATATCCAAACCGTAGTGGATTAGGAGCGCGCGGAAACGAGCAGAGACTCACGATCGATGTGACCCCGTCGCCCCGTCTCGAGAACTTGCGGCAAGGGCTAAGAATGCCCGGCCACGCCTCGTAGTTATCTCGCGGGCACCATCCAGGTCAACCCGACTCCACATCACTTCGCGTTAAGCTCGCGCGGGTACCCCTCAGGGCCGACCCGTCTTTAGTATCATAGTTTAGTGCAAGTCATAATATCCAAGGTAACTGTGTGTCTGACACCGAAGGGAACCCTGAGGAATCACCCTCGATGGAATTCCCGCTCGATGTTATCATCAAGGTGAACGAAGGAGGAATCACCCTCGAGGTCCACCTTGAGGAGTTGCGCGACGACGTCGTTATCGGGGGTGGTGTAGAAGGAATCACCCTCGCTTACCACGACCGAGTAACTAACCTACAAGGTTAACATCAGAAGTGCTGACGAGGTATCACCCTCGGCACTCGATGGTAACCCAGCAGTGTCGGCAACTAAGGGGAAGTGATGTGCGGTGCCATGGTCTAGTCTTCAATCCCGATGATCGGGTCTTCTGATATCCAGCAGGGCAGTCGGGATCAAGGGGGGTCTCTGTCGTGTCTCTACCCACCTTATACTAAGCAGTCTAGGATAACCAGTAAGGTAACAAAGCAGGGTACAATAATCAGGCTATGCAGCAGATATAGGAAAACAGTAGCAGTAGCAGTTCTAATGCAAGCATAAGAGAGAAGAGAATAGGCGATATAGGCATGCTCAAAATGGGGGTGCTTGCCTGTTTGCTCGGGGGCAAGGGCAAGGTCTTCAGTAGTATCGTCGGGGACGTAGTCGTACTCCTGTGCGGCGTCTGCCTCGGGAGCTACGTCAACGTCGGGGGCTACCGAGAGAGAAGAGGGGGAAGAAACAGGTAAACATAATGCAAACAAATGCAACACGGTGCGTGTGATGCTATGATGCAGTGCAGGGTTGCCTAAATATGCATCTAAGTCATTTTAGTTATTTTTAGAATTATTCTGGGATTTAATATCCGACGTGTATGCACTATTCATCTGCCGGATTCGGGTCCGGAGTTACGAGTTCTTCTACGTAGGAGGTTCCGATGGAGAAACAGACGGCACGATCAGACTCGGCTCGTCGTTCTGAGCAACTTTCATGTTTTAACTTTTTCGATCCGAGCTACGGCTTAAAAGTTATTAATTTTTAAAGTTTATTTGAATTTCTGGAATTATTTTATTTATCCGAAAATGAATTATGACGTCAGCATGACGCGCTGCTGACGTCAGCAAGTCAACAGTCGGCTGACTAAGTCAAATATGACATGTGGGTCCAGTGGGACCCACATGTCAGCCTCTGTTTAGGCTAATCAGTGGATTAATTTAATTACCAGGGTTAATTAGGGGGTGGACCCCACATGTCAGTGAGACATTAGGTTAATCTAATTAGTTTCTAATTAATTAAATCTTTAATTAGTCTAATTATCGAACGGGACCCACGTGTCAGCTACAGGGGTGAACAGTGCCCGCGTTGACTCGGGTCAACGCGGTCAACTGGGCCCGTGGGACCCACTGGCAGTGACCCAGGGGTGTCCCACGTGGCAGCCACGTCGGCGCCGGCGCCGGAGATCGCTCCGGCGACCAATTTCGCGGCGGCCGCTCGCCGGAGTTCGTCGGATTTGCGTTTTAGCGCACCATTTCGCGCGCGGTTGACAGCGTTCAAACGAGGACTCGACGCCGCGTCCATCTATGGTGTCGGAACGGACCGGGGAGGCCTAACGTGACGGCGGCGTCGACATCGGCGGCGAGGTGCTCGGGCGAGCGACGGAAACGGCGACCCAGCGCGCAAACAAGTGAAGGAAAAGGCTAGGCGGGGTCTACTCGTCGCGGTGAGTGTGATGGTGGCGCGCACGGGACCATTTGGTCACCGTGGCCACGCCAGCGACGAGGTCGCGCGACGGTGAGCTCGGGCGTGAACGGGGCGGCGTCTACAGCTCGGGAACGACGAGGAGAAGAAGCAGGGAGGGAAGGAGAGGCTCACAGCGGTGGTAGCCGTTCAGAGCCTGCTCGGGGCTGGCGCGGAGCGGCTGGATTCGCCGGGTTCTCGCCGGAGTCCGAGAAGAAGGGGGCAGTGCGGCTCGGCGTCTCTGGGGCTCCTCGGCTCCACCGAATGGCTCGGGGCGGCGTAGTCGAGGACGGCGGAGAGGGTGGACAGCTCGGCGTGCCCCGGGGATGACGGTGGCCGCGACGGAGGCGAACGGCGGCGAGGCTGGCGCTCGGCCTCTCTGGATCTGGAGGGGAAGACGGGCGGAGCGAGAGAGAGGAGAGGGGAAAGTGGCGAGGAGAGCCAGGGGAGACGCACGGCCTCTCCCTTATCCCCTCGCGGCGCCCGCGACGTCGCGCTGTCGGCGTCTCGCCGGCGCGCACGCGCTCGTCCACAGGGAGGTTGACACGGCGAGGGAGAGAGAAGGGGATGGGCCAGCTGGGCTGGGCCAATGCACTGTGCACTTGGTCCAGTCCAGCTTTAGTCTTTTTCTTTTATTTCTTTTCCTTTTCTCTTTTCTTTTCTGTTGCGAAATGATTAGGCCACTTAATGTCTTTTGTAAAACAGTGAGTTATGCCACATAAATATGTTGCAATATCTAGCACTGCCAAAAATTGATTTGGACAGAATTGAAGTTTGTTGGGATTTGATATGATTTTAAATATATCAAATATCCTGTTTTTGGGTCTGTTCCAACTTGTTTGAGTCATTTATCCAACTCCAAACATTTTGATGTTGATTTTAGAAAGGTTTCTGGATTATTTGTCATTTAATGAACATTTTCCCAACTGTGTTTGATCAACCTTATATTTCACTTATGAATTTAAGTTGGTTTTTAAAAATGGAGTTGATTTACTTTGGTTAACCACTATGTTTAATCACTGCATATGATATGACTTGGCATTATTAACAGCTGATCATGGTGGCTATTACATAGGGGTGTTACAAGTTCTCCTCCTCTAAAAGAAATTCTCGTCCCGAGAATTTAGGAGGTAGAAGAAAAGAGTCCGGGATATTCTTCCCGAAGATGATCCTCGCGTTCCCAAGTGGCTTCATCTTCAGTATGATTCGACCATTGCACTTTTAGGAACTTGGTCGTCTTCTGACGAGTACGACGCTCAGCTTCGTCGAGGATGCGGATCGGATGCTCCTTATAGGAAAGATCATCTTGTAGCTCGAGCATCTCATGATCCACTGCACGATGCGGGGATTCCTTGAAGCACTTACGGAGTTGCGACACGTGGAAGACATCATGAATATGGGAGAATTGCGGTGGCAACTCCAATTTATATGCCACCTGTCCCCGTCTAGCCACGATGCGGAAAGGACCAATATAGCGAGGAGCTAGCTTGCCCTCGATTCCGAAACGACGGGTGCCCTTCATTGGAGTGACACGAAGATAGGCTTGATCACCAGGTTGATAGATCACACCCCATCGCTTGCGATCATAATTACTCTTCTGACGGTCTTGAGCTGCTTTGAGATTCTCCCGGACAATTCGGACTTGTTCTTCGGCATGCTGAATAATGTCCGGTCCAACAAGAGGTCGTTCCCCAGTTTCTGACCAATTCAGAGGGGTTCGACATTTACGTCCATAAAGAACCTCAAATGGGGCCATTTTTAAGCTGGCTTGATAACTGTTGTTATAAGAGAACTCGGCATACGGGAGAGATTCCTCCCATTTCTTACCGAAGGATATAACACAGGCTCGTAGCATGTCTTCAAGCACTTGATTAACGCGCTCAACTTGGCCTTGAGATTGGGGATGATAAGCTGAACTCCAGGTAATATGAGTTCCCATTGCTTTCTGGAAACTTTCCCAGAAATGGCCATTGAAAATACTGCCACGGTCTGAACTGATTTCCTTGGGAATACCATGGAGTGAAACAATTCTGGAGATATATAGCTCTGCTAACTGACTAGCAGTAATAGTCTCCTTAACTGGCAGAAAGTGTGCAACCTTGGAAAGTTGGTCAACGACGACAAGAATAGCATCGTGACCCTTCTGAGACTTGGGAAGACCAGTGATGAAGTCCATTTGCACTTTATCCCACTTCCATAGAGGAATAGGGAGCGGTTGCAGAATTCCAGCAGGTTTCTGATGTTCTGCCTTCACGCGACGACAAACGTCACACTCGGCAACATAACGAGCAATATCCTGCTTCATCCTAGACCACCAGTACCTTTGACGAAGATCTCGATACATTTTGGTACTACCCGGATGGATAGATAGCGGTGTATCATGGGCCTCCTTCATGACTTTGTCAGTCATCAGCTCGAAGCGAGGTACTACGATGCGGTCTCTGAAATATAATGTACCATCTTCAGCAACTGAGAAATCCCGATACTTAGCAAGGTGAAGCTCCTTCTTCATCAAGTCAATTTCAGCATCTTTGGCTTGCGCTTCTTTAATAGCCTTCAGAAGGTCTGGCTGTACCACAAGGTTATTAAGAGAACCCTGGGGAAGAATTCGCAGATTCAGCTGAGTCAGTTCTGCGTGAAGACGAGGTTGAGCTTGCCTAACCATGAGGTTGTTGCAATATGACTTGCGACTCAGGGCATCGGCCATTACATTATCTTTGCCCGGGGTATAAGAAATACCGCAGTCATAATCCGCAATAGCTTCTAACCATCGTTGTTGTCGGAGATTAAGATCCGGTTGAGTGAATAAGTATTTCAAGCTCTGATGATCGGTGTAAATCTCACACCGATTACCAAGGAGGTAATGTCGCCACTGCTTCAAAGCATAAATGACAGCAGCAAGTTCAAGGTCATGCACTGGGTAATTCTCTTCATGTGGACGCAGTTGTCGCGAAGCATAAGCAATTACTCTTCGCTCTTGCATTAGGACACAACCTAGTCCTTGGCGAGAGGCGTCGCAGAAGATCACAAAATCTTTGCGGGAGTCTGGAGGAGCAAGGACTGGAGCAGAAGTCAGCTTGTCCTTGAGGGTTTGGAAACTTTCCTGACACTTGTCTGTCCACTCAAACTTAACGCCTTTGTGGAGCAGATTAGTCAGGGGCTTGGCGATCTTGGAGAAGTTCTCGACGAATCGGCGACAATAGCTGGCTAGACCGAGAAAGCTTCGGACCTGCTTGGCATTCTTCGGAGGGGTCCAGTCAAGAATAGCCTGAACTCGCTCCGGGTTAACTGCAATACCATCCTTGGAGATGACATGTCCAAGGTAGGTTACCTCGGAAAGCCAGAATTCGCACTTAGAGTACTTGGCATATAATTGGTGCTCTCGAAGTCTCTCCAGAACTAGTCGAAGGTGCTCAACATGTTCTTCTTTGTTCTTCGAATAAACCAGAATATCATCCAGATATACCACGACGAATTTGTCGAGGTAATCCATGAATATGTAATTCGTTAGGCGGGAGAATGTAGCTGGAGCGTTTGTTAAACCAAACGACATGACTGCGTACTCGTAAGAGCCATAACGAGTAACGAATGCAGTCTTCGGAATATCCTCTTCGCGGACACGGATCTGGTGATAACCCAACCTCAAGTCGAGTTTAGAAAACACCGAAGATCGATCAACTCACTGGATCCTACTCTCCGCGTGCACTCTG
This sequence comes from Thinopyrum elongatum, assembly GCA_011799875.1. NCBI lineage: Eukaryota > Viridiplantae > Streptophyta > Magnoliopsida > Poales > Poaceae > Thinopyrum > Thinopyrum elongatum. The sequence continues at coordinate 396,290,884 of CM022299.1, forward strand.
ATGCAGAATCCGGTCTTATCGAATGACAACTCGGAGTATAATACAACTCGGAGAGAAAGGTTAAACAAAACAATAGAAAGGAAAATGATTATCAGACTAATCAGATCAACGTCAGGGAAATCGCACTGAATCCAGCTCTCCGGGTGGATAGAATTAACGAGAACCTAAATGTCAGTGTTAGTAAATTTTATTAAACCCGAATAGATGAGAGATTAGAATCCCAGAGTAAAGACGAGGAATAAAAGATCCTAATACCACCCAGTTGGCGACGTGGGCCCGTAAGCCACACAGCCAAGTTAGTAAAACAATTTTTGACCACTAGACTCAACTTCGGCCAAGGAATTGGAAAGGGGGGGACTCCTAGAGGCAGTCGGCTCTGATACCAACCTGTGACGACCCCGGCTTAATCGTGCACTAATCATACACGCAAATGCGCACGATCAAGCCTAAGGACTCACTTGAAGATATCACAACACAACTCTAAAACATAAAATAAAGTCATACAAGCTTAATATTACAAGCCAGGGCCTCGAGGGCTCGAATACAAGCTCGATGGCATACAAGCGTCAGCGGAAGCATTAGATATCTGAGTACAGATATATTACAGAGAGAGAGATAAGCCTTCACAGAGGCGGGGTAAAAATAAAAACTACGATCGAAAGGCGTAGGCCTCCTGCCCTGGACCCTCCGATCCTACTCCTGGTCGTCGAACGGCTCCTCGTAGTAGTAGTACTCGCCAGGCGGGTAGTAGTACTGGTCGTCGGCTGGGGCTTCTGGCTCAGGGGCTCCGTCGTCTGGTGGCATCAAATGGAATATGGGGGAAAAAGAAAATAAAGCAAACGTGAGTACTCATCCGAAGTACTCAGCAAGCAAGGATCTACACTACATATGCATCATTGTCAAAGGAATGGCTGTATATGTGGACTGGGCTGCAGAAATGCCAGAGTAGAGGGGGGAAGCCTAGTCCTATCGAAGACTAGCATCTTCAACAATCTTCGACAGTCTTGCAGCATCAGGAGAGAGCAGATGAACATAATGTAAAGTAGTAGTAGTAATATCATCAACCTCGACCTGAGATCCTTTCTCGACTCCCTGCGAGAAAGCAATCCCAGAGCCGTACTATCCAATTCTCATCACATGTTCTAGTTGTACCGATCGGGATACAACTCCGAGTGTCCGTTACCGTAGGACAGGCTATCGATAGAAGTTTCTTCCCTGCAGGGGTGCACCAACTTACCCACCACGCTCACTTACCTCTGGCCGGACACACTTTTCTGGGTCATGCCCGGCCTCGGCTAAGCAACACGCCGCAACCCGACCTAGGCTTATAAGAGAGGTCAGCACGCCGGACTAAACCTATGCCCCCAGGGGTCTTGGGCCATCGCCCCGGGAACTCCTGCACGTTACGGGGCCACCGAGAGCAGACCTAGCAACCCCTTATACAAGCGCGGTTGCGTTACCAGTCCAACTCGGCGTGCGCCGCTCCTTACTGACGTCCAACAAGCTTCGGCTGATGTGTACGACGTAGAACGCCCATACTATGCCCACGTGATGGTTAGTGCTATCGGGCCAGAGGCCCCTCGGATCAAATATCCAAACCGTAGTGGATTAGGAGCGCGCGGAAACGAGCAGAGACTCACGATCGATGTGACCCCGTCGCCCCGTCTCGAGGACTTGCGGCAAGGGCTAAGAATGCCCGGCCACGCCTCGTAGTTATCTCACGGGCACCATCCAGGTCAACCCGACTCCACATCACTTCGCGTTAAGCTCGCGCGGGTACCCCTCAGGGCCGACCCGTCTTTAGTATCATAGTTTAGTGCAAGTCATAATATCCAAGGTAACTGTGTGTCTGACACCGAAGGGAACCCTGAGGAATCACCCTCGATGGAATTCCCGCTCGATGTTATCATCAAGGTGAACGAAGGAGGAATCACCCTCGAGGTCCACCTTGAGGAGTTGCGCGACGACGTCGTTATCGGGGGTGGTGTAGAAGGAATCACCCTCGCTTACCACGACCGAGTAACTAACCTACAAGGTTAACATCAGAAGTGCTGACGAGGTATCACCCTCGGCACTCGATGGTAACCCAGCAGTGTCGGCAACTAAGGGGAAGTGATGTGCGGTGCCATGGTCTAGTCTTCAATCCCGATGATCGGGTCTTCTGATATCCAGCAGGGCAGTCGGGATCAAGGGGGGTCTCTGTCGTGTCTCTACCCACCTTATACTAAGCAGTCTAGGATAACCAGTAAGGTAACAAAGCAGGGTACAATAATCAGGCTATGCAGCAGATATAGGAAAACAGTAGCAGTAGCAGTTCTAATGCAAGCATAAGAGAGAAGAGAATAGGCGATATAGGCATGCTCAAAATGGGGGTGCTTGCCTGTTTGCTCGGGGGCAAGGGCAAGGTCTTCAGTAGTATCGTCGGGGACGTAGTCGTACTCCTGTGCGGCGTCTGCCTCGGGAGCTACGTCAACGTCGGGGTCTATCGAGAGAGAAGAGGGGGAAGAAACAGGTAAACATAATGCAAACAAATGCAATACGGTGCGTGTGATGCTATGATGCAGTGCAGGGTTGCCTAATTATGCATCTAAGTCATTTTAGTTATTTTTAGAATTATTCTGGGATTTAATATCCGACGTGTGTGCACTATTCATCTGCCGGATTCGGGTCCGGAGTTACGAGTTCTTCTACGTAGGAGGTTCCGATGGAGAAACAGACGGCACGATCAGACTCGGCTCGTCGTTCTGAGCAACTTTCATGTTTTAACTTTTTCGATCCGAGCTACGGTTTAAAAGTTATTAATTTTTAAAGTTTATTTGAATTTCTGGAATTATTTTATTTATCAGAAAATGAATTATGACGTCAGCATGACGCGCTGCTGACGTCAGCAAGTCAACAGTCGGCTGACTAAGTCAAATATGACATGTGGGTCCAGTGGGACCCACATGTCAGCCTCTGTTTAGGCTAATCAGTGGATTAATTTAATTACCAGGGTTAATTAGGGGGTGGACCCCACATGTCAGTGAGACATTAGGTTAATCTAATTAGTTTCTAATTAATTAAATCTTTAATTAGTCTAATTATCGAACGGGACCCACGTGTCAGCTACAGGGGTGAACAGTGCCCGCGTTGACTCGGGTCAACGCGGTCAACTGGGCCCGTGGGACCCACTGGCAGTGACCCAGGGGTGTCCCACGTGGCAGCCACGTCGGCGCCGGTGCCGGAGATCGCTCCGGCGACCAATTTCGCGGCGGCCGCTCGCCGGAGTTCGTCGGATTTGCGTTTTAGCGCACCATTTCGCGCGCGGTTGACAGCGTTCAAACGAGGACTCGACGCCGCGTCCATCTATGGTGTCAGAACGGACCGGGGAGGCCTAACGTGACGGCGGCGTCGACATCGGCGGCGAGGTGCTCGGGCGAGCGACGGAAACGGCGACCCAGCGCGCAAACAAGTGAAGGAAAAGGCTAGGCGGGGTCTACTCGTCGCGGTGAGTGTGATGGTGGCGCGCACGGGACCATTTGGTCACCGTGGCCACGCCAGCGACGAGGTCGCGCGACGGTGAGCTCGGGCGTGAACGGGGCGGCGTCTACAGCTCGGGAACGACGAGGAGAAGAAGCAGGGAGGGAAGGAGAGGCTCACAGCGGTGGTAGCCGTTCAGAGCCTGCTCGGGGCTGGCGCGGAGCGGCTGGATTCGCCGGGTTCTCGCCGGAGTCCGAGAAGAAGGGGGCAGTGCGGCTCGGCGTCTCTGGGGCTCCTCGGCTCCACCGAATGGCTCGGGGCGGCGTAGTCGAGGACGGCGGAGAGGGTGGACAGCTCGGCGTGCCCCGGGGATGACGGTGGCCGCGACGGAGGCGAACGGCGGCGAGGCTGGCGCTCGGCCTCTCTGGATCTGGAGGGGAAGACGGGCGGAGCGAGAGAGAGGAGAGGGGAAAGTGGCGAGGAGAGCCAGGGGAGACGCACGGCCTCTCCCTTATCCCCTCGCGGCGCCCGCGACGTCGCGCTGTCGGCGTCTCACCGGCGCGCGCGCGCTCGTCCACAGGGAGGTTGACACGGCGAGGGAGAGAGAAGGGGATGGGCCAGCTGGGCTGGGCCAATGCACTGTGCACTTGGTCCAGTCCAGCTTTAGTCTTTTTCTTTTATTTCTTTTCCTTTTCTCTTTTCTTTTCTGTTGCGAAATGATTAGGCCACTTAATGTCTTTTGTAAAACAGTGAGTTATGCCACATAAATATGTTGCAATATCTAGCACTGCCAAAAATTGATTTGGACAGAATTGAAGTTTGTTGGGATTTGATATGATTTTAAATATATCAAATATCCTGTTTTTGGGTCTGTTCCAACTTGTTTGAGTCATTTATCCAACTCCAAACATTTTGATGTTGATTTTAGAAAGGTTTCTGGATTATTTGTCATTTAATGAACATTTTCCCAACTGTGTTTGATCAACCTTATATTTCACTTATGAATTTAAGTTGGTTTTTAAAAATGGAGTTGATTTACTTTGGTTAACCACTATGTTTAATCACTGCATATGATATGACTTGGCATTATTAACAGCTGATCATGGTGGCTATTACATAGGGGTGTTACAGCCTCGTTGCTCGCCGTCGACACTACCGACCACCACAGCCCCCGACGTCACTGTAGAACGCTCCGCCGTCGTCTGCTCGTTCGAAAGAGCCCGGCCGCGCTCGCAACGATGCCCTGTGCGCCATTTCCGAGCCGCGCCGCCGTCCCTGGTGCTCGCCGGAGCAGCTCCGGTGGCCGGCCGGCGCCACCGCTGACATGGCTGGCCTGGAGCCACCCCCAGTGCCACTGTCTATGGGCCAGGCCGGCCCCAGTTGACCAGTTGATTTGGTCAACTGGCTGACTGGGCACTGCCCAGTCACTGACTGGTGGGGCCCCTTCCCTGTGTCTATGACATATGGGCCCCCCCTGTCAGGTGCCTAATTAACTAATTAGATAAATAAAAATAATTAAAATCCTAATCAGTCACTGACTGCTGGGCCCCACCTGTTAATTAACCCAATTAGTTAATTTAACCCCTCTGTTAATGACACAGTGTATGACATGTGGGTCCCACCTGTCAGGTTTGACTCTGGTCAGCCAGAGTTGACTTGCTGACGTCACCCTGACCTCATGCTGACGTCATCATTCACTATTCTGGATAATTCAAATTTAAATAAATAATTAAATTCAGAAAATATTTAAAACTTTAGAAAACCATATTAAATAAACCGTAACTCCGATGAAAATAATTTATATATGAAACTTGCTCAGAATTTCGATACGAACCCGAATACGCCCTCCGTATTCTTGTCAGATGCCCGTAGCTATATGAACATTGAACTTTTAGACCGATTTCGATAAATGAATAGTGCCCAACATTGATTAAATAAATCCAAATAAATTCCTAAATTAACTAAAACATTTAGTTAGGCAGTAGAACACCCCGGCATATCATTTAGGCATGTCATACATATTGTTTGCATTATTGCCGTGAATTTATTGTTTCTCTCCCCCTCCTTCTCTCTCTCTCGATAGACGCCGAGACCGACGACGCTGCAGCTAGGTACGACTACACTACCGACGAGCAGCCCGTTGACGACCTCTCTCTCTTGCCAGAGCAACCAGGCAAGCCCCCCCTTTGAGCATCCAGATATCGCCCATTCCATTTCTCCTGCTTGCATTAGATTTTGCTACTATTAAATGTTGTTCCTATTCTGATGCATAGCCTGCTGGTGTAACCTGTTCTTTGTTACCTTACCTGCCTATGATAAATTGTTTAGTATAGGTTGGTAATGAACCATCAGTGACCCCACCACCTTTCCCTTGTTGCCCCTGCTTGATCATCGACGACTCGATCAACGTGATCGTCGACCAGAGACCGACACCTCACTTCACACCCCCCCCCCCTAGTTGTACGACTCTGCGTAGTTACTATCGAGTGCTGAGGGTGATACCTCGTAACGCACTCCTGATGAATACTCTGCAGTGTAGCTGTTCGGTCGTGGTCATCGAGGGTGATTCCTCCTTCTCCACTTCCGATATGACTCTGTCGTGCAACCCCTCAGTATGAACCTCGAGGGTGATACCTCATACGTTCACCCTGATGATATCATCAAGTGGAATCCGCCGAGGGTGATTCCTTGGGTTTCCCCTTTGATGATATGACCACACGATTACCTTGACCTTGTTACAGGCGGGTCCACCCTGGTGGGTACCCGCTGGGGATCTATGATGTCGAGTGTGCCGGAAGGGCACTCGAGTGTGATATTGTGGCGGAGCTTCAGAAACTCTGACTGTCTCCGTGTGATACTAAATGAGCCTATTGGATTTGGGTGTGTGATCTGAGTGGGTCGACGTGCCCTATACGCACTACCACCACGTGGGATTATGGTATAATGGGGCCCTCTGCGATGTAAGTTTCTCCCGAAAGCTCGTCAGACGTCACGATTCACCATGCGGGCTTATTGTCGGGATTGGGCTGGATACTTCACTGACGAGTTCAGTGTCGCGCCTGCACCCCGGCCAGGCTCGCAACGCGCAGGGTGCCCAGGGCGAAGGCCCAAGACCTCTGGGTGCATAGGTTAGTCCGGCGTGCTGACCTCTCTGCCGAGCCTAGGTAGGGCGCTGCTTCGTGTTGATCTTCCGAGGACGGGAATTACCCAGCAAGTATGTCCGGCCAGAGTTGATCGAGCGTGTTGGGTAACAGTAGTGCACCCCTGCAGGGATGAATAATCTATCGATAGCCGGTCCTACGGTAAAGGACGCTCAGTTTGTGTATCCCGATCTACTACTTGAACTGGATACTTGCTACTTAATTGAAGCTTCGGGATCGCTTTCTCACTGGGAGTCGAGGAAGGATCTCTAGGCTTGCTTCAACATGTTTGCTAAATAAAATGCTATTCTACTCTCTTCTATTGCTGCAAGATGATGGCTCCGTGAAGATGCTAGTCTTCGATAGGCCTAGGTCTTCTCTCTATTCTGGCATTTCTGCAGCCCAGTCCACATATACAGCCATTCTCCATTGATAATGTTCCATATGTAGTATAGATCCTTGCTTGCTGAGTACTTCGGATGAGTACTCATGGTTGCTTTACTTTCTCTTTTCCCCATACCCCCACCTTGATGATACATCAGACGATGGAGTCCAGGAGCCAGACGCCACCTCAGGAGCTTACTACCAGGAGGGTCCAGAGGGCACGTACTACTGGATCGAGCCAGCCGACCAGGAGTAGGATCGGAGGCTCCCAGGCAGGAGGCCAACGCCTTTCGATCTAGTGTCGTTGTTTGTGCTAGCCTTCTTAAGGCAAAACTTGTCTAACTATGTCTGTACCCAGATATTATTTGTATGACTGACTTATGTATTCGGATCTTTAGATCCCTGGTCTGTAATATTGTGGATCTCCGTTTATTTGTGTTAGAGTTGTGTTGTGATATCTTCCCGTGAGTCCCTGTGCTTGATCGTGCATGTTTGCGTGTATGATTAGTGCACGATGGAGTCGGGGGCGTCACGGATTTTTTTATGGATTATTTAAGAATTATTGGAGCAAATAACTACCAGAGGTGGCCCACCAGGTGGGCAGAACCCACCTGGGCGCGCCAGGCCCCCAGGCGTGCCCTGGTGGGTTGTGCCCTCCTCAGCCCACCTCCGGTGCCCCTCTTCTCGTATATAAGTCATTTTGACCTAGAAAAATAAGGAGAGGACTTTCGGGACGAAGCACCGCCGTCTCGAGGCGGAACTTGGGCAGGAGCACTTTTGCCCTCCGGCGGAGCGATTCCGCCGGGGGAACTTCCCTCCCGGAAGGGGAATCATCGTCATCGTCATCACCAACAACTCTCCCATCTTTGGGAGGGCCATCTCCATCAACATCTTCAACAGCACCATCTCCTCTCAAACCCTAGTTCATCTCTTGTGTTCAATCTTTGTACCGGAACCTTAGATTGGTGCTTGTGGGTGACTAGTAGTGTTGATTGTATCTTGTAGTTAATTACTATATGGTTTATTTGGTGGAAGATTATATGTTCAGATCCATTATGCTAGTTAATACCCCTCTGATCTTGAGCATGATTATTATTTGTGAGTAGTTACTTTTGTTCTTGAGGTCATGGGAGAAGTCATGTTGCAAGTAATCATGTGAACTTGATATGTGTTCGATATTTTGATGATATGTATGTTGTGATTCCCTTAGTGGTGTCATGTGAACGTCGACTGCATGGCACTTCACCATATTTGGGCCTAAGGGAATGCATTGTGGAGTAGTAATTAGATGATGGGTTGCGAGAGTGACAGAAGCTTAAACCCTAGTTTATGCGCTACTTCGTAAGGGACTGATTTGGATCCAAAAGTTTAATGCTATGGTTAGATTTTATCTTAATACTTTTCTCGTAGTTGCGGATGCTTGCGAGGGGGTTAATCATAAGTAGGAGGTTTGTTCAAGTATGAACAGCACCTAAGCACCGGTCCACCCACATATCAAATTATCAAAGTAGCGAACACAAATCAAACCAACATGATGAAAGCGACTTGATGAAATTCCCGTGTACCCTCAAGAACGCTTGCTTATCATAAGAGACCGTTTTGGCCTATCCTTTGCTACAAAAGGATTGGGCTACCTTGCTGCACTTTATTTACCGTTACTATTATTTGCTCGTTACAAATTATCTTGCTATCAAACTATTGGTTACCGACAATTTCAGTGCTTGCAGAGAATACCTTGCTGAAAACCACTTGTCATTTCCTTCTGCTCCTCGTTGGGTTCGACACTCTTACTTATCAAAAGGACTACGATTGATCCCCTATACTTGTGCGTCTTCAATCACCAGGTGGGCACAACCCACCTGGGCGCGCCTGGAGGGGGGCATGCCCTGGTGGGTTGTGCTCACCCAGGGCCCCCCCCCCTCCGGTGGTTCTTGGCTCCAGTATTTTTCATTTATTGTAAAATAAATCTCCAAAAAGTTTCGTTCCGTTTCGAAAAGTTTTATTTCTGCACAAAAACAACACTATGGTAGTTCTGCTGAAAAGAGCGTCAGTCCGGGTTAGTTTCATTCAAATCATGCAAATCAGAGTTCAAAACAAGAGCAAAAGCGTTAGGAAAAGTAGATACGATGGAGACGTATCAGTCTCCTAGAGGTCAGGAGGATGTTATTGCTTGGGGCCCAGGGAAATCTGGTATCTTTACAGTTAAAAGTGCATATCAGTTCGCTTTTGATGAAGTACATCGGGGCAATACTGCCTCATCAAGCTCAGCACCATCAGGACGACGTACATGTTGGCAGTTTATATAGAAATGCGAGGTACCCCCCACAGTTTGGAATTTTGCATGGCGTTTAGCTTCGGATTCCCTACCGACGGGGAAGAACAAGCACATGATCAGACTTGAACCAACAAGCGTGTGTCTAGTATGCGGTGTTGAGGAAGAGGATAACTATCATCCCTTTGTGCGCTGCCAGCTTGATAGAGACCTGTACTTAGCTATGAGCAAGGTATGGAAGGTGCCAAGAATTGAGCAGTTGGTTAATATTGGTAAAGAATGGCTGCTGCACGCCCTATATCCCTTGAGTGATTTGGAACGAATCAAGTTACTTATGATTTTGTGGAGGAGCTGGCACATTCGCAATGACGTAATTCACCATAAACCAGCCCCGGCCCAGGAGGTATTTGTCAGATTTCTTCAAAACTATCTAGACAGCCTGATTGGTATTAAGTTAAATGGCCATATTGATCCGGTGAAGGGGAAGGCCATCATATCTTATGAACGGTCGTGTGCGCCTGCAAGTGCACCTGCGAAAATTCCAGTGTGGCTACCTCCTAGTAAGGGATGGGTTAAACTAAATACAGACGGCTCATACGTTTCGAGTGATGCAGCGGGTGTGGGAATGATACTGCGAAACTGCAATGGAGATATAATTTTCTCAGCGTGCAGAGCTTTATATGCTTGTAGGGATGCATTGGAGGCGGAATTATGTGGATGCATGGAGGGGCTCTCGTCAGCACTTCAGCGTTCTGATCTTCCTATAGCCATTAAGATGGATTCGCTCTCGACAGTTGCTATGATCTCAAGTGGAGTGGTCGATCGTTCTGTTTATGCTTCCCTGATAAAGGAGATTAGATACCTTTTGATTCTTAGACATACTTGTATTACTCATGTTTTTCGATCCCAAAATAAGGCTAGTGATAGTTTAGCTAGTTTTGGTAGGGTCCATGGCAGAACCATGACTAGGATTGGTTCCTGTCCAGATGAGGTGCTGGAGATAGTTCGTGATGACTGTAATAACTTGGTGATTGAGTAATACAAGTATTTCTCTCGCAAAAAAAAGGAGCACTCGCCGCCGGTGAGATGCCTGGCCTCGTCTCCTTCTTCCTCCGCCTGATCCGTGAGGATGGTCGTCGCTACCATCGTGTTAGTGGTCTCCGGCGCTTCCGCCGTAGGATGCAGGCCGTGCGTCACTTCGGCCGCTGTGATATGTCTCCATCGTATCTATAATTTTTTATTGTTTCATGCAAATATTCTACAACTTTCATATACTTTTTGCAACTTCTTATACTATTTTTGGGACTAACATATTGATCCAGTGCCCAGTGCTAGTTCCTGTTTGTTGCATGTTTTTGTTTCATAGAATATCCATACCAAATGCACTCCAAACGCGATAAAAACTTACGGAGATTTTTTTTGGAATATATGTGATTTTTGGGAATTGGAATCAACGCAAGACGATTCCCGAGGGGCCCATAAGCCCTGGAGGCGCGCCCCCCTCCCTAGGGCGCGGCCAGGAGGCTTGTGGCCACCCCGTAAGGCGGTTGGTGCCCTTCTTCGGCCGCAAGAAAGCTAATATCCGGATAAAAATCGTGTTAAAATTTCAGCCCAATCGAAGTTACAGATCTCTGTGAATTTAAGAAACGGTGAAAGGCCAGAATCTGGGAGCGCAGAAACAGAAGGAAACAGAGAGAGAGAGAGAGAGAGATCCAATCTCGGAGGGGCTCCCGCCCCTCCGCCGCCATGGAGGCCATGGACCGGAGGGGGAACCCTCCTCCAATCTAGGGGCGAGGTCAAGGAAGAAGAAGAAGGAGGAGGGGGGCTCTCTCCCCCTCTCTCCCGGTGGCGCTGGAACGCCGCCGGGGCAATCATCGTCTCACGGAGATCTACACCAACACCTCCGTCATCTTCACCAACATCTTCATCACCTCCCCTCATCTATATTCAGCGGTCCACTCTCCCGCAACCCGCTGTACCCTCTACTTGAACATGGTGCTTTATGCTTCACATTATTATCCAATGATGTGTTGCCATCCTATGATGTCTGAGTAGATTTTTGTTGTCCTATCGGTGATTGGTGAATTGCTATGATTGGTTTAATTTGCTTGTGGTTATGTTGTTGTCCTTTGGTTCCCATCATATGAGCACGCATGTGGATCACACCATAGGGTTAGTTGTATGTTGATAGGACTATGTATTGGAGGGCAAGGGTGATAGCAGCTTCAGCCTAGCATAGAAATTGATGCATACGAGATTGAAGGGGGACCAATATATCTTAATGCTATGGTTGGGTTTTACCTTAATGAACGTTAGTAGTTGCGGATGCTTGCTAATAGTTCCAACCATAAGTGCATATAATTCCAAGTAAGGGATGACATGCTAGCAGTGGCCTCTCCCACATAAAACTTGCTATCGGTCTAGTAACGTAGTCAATTGCTTAGGGGCAATTCCGCAACTCCTACCACTACTTTTCCACACTCGCTATACTAACTTAGTTGTTTGTTTATCTTAACAGCCCCTAGTTTTTATTTATGTGCTCTTTGTTATCTTGCAAACCTATCCTACAACACCTACAAAGTACTTCTAGTTTCATACTTGTTCTAGGTAAAGCGAATGTTAAGTGTGCGTAGAGTTGTATCGGTGGTCGATAGAACTTGAAGGGAATATAAATTCTACCTTTAGCTCCTCGTTGGGTTTGACACTCTTATTTATCGAGAAAGGCTACAACTGATCCCCTATACTTGTGGGTTTTCAAGACCTTTTTCTGGCGCTGTTGCCGGGGAGCAATAGTGTGGGGTGAATATTCTCGTGTGTGCTTGTTTGCTTTATCACTAGGTAGTTTTTATTTTCTGTTCTAAGTTGTTTTATATCTTTAGTTATGGATATGGAACACGAAATACCAAAAAAAAGGTGTGCTTGCTACTAATGGAGATGGGAAACCTCCTAAAACCGTCGATGCTAGTTGTGTGAAAAATATTGAACACTACTTTGATAATCCTGAGAAAACCCCGTTCAACTTGATAATGGGAGACACGCTGGATCAACATGAATACTTTAGGTTATCGCTTGACTCAAAAAGGGAAACTATTATGGGATCAAATTCATATGTTGCGTTGGTATGCTCGGAATTTATGCTTGAGATATGATTATACTTGTTGCTCTAGGATGAAGGCTCAACACCTTCCCTTTTCATGTAAATTTAGTGATAATGAAACATTGGCTTCTTATGCTAATGGTATATATGATTACTATGATGTGGAACAAATAGAAGAATTTGTTGCTTTTAAGGGTGCTTATGAAATTGAATCTTTGTTTGAAAAGTGTGAAAATTATGATGATGTTGTTTACAGACCTGAAAATTTTGCTATACTTAAATATTGCTATGAGAATTATGAATATAATGCCGATATTAATGAGTTTATTGAGAAAGTCTCTGATGTCCAGGAAGAGACTAATATTTTGCAGGAATCTATGGAAGAAGAAATTGATGACACTGTGAGCTCATTAGATGAAAAGGATGAGGAGGAGAGCGAAGAACAAAGAAAGGAAGAGCGGATTGATCACCTGTGCCCACCTTCTAATGAGAGTAACTCTTCAACTCATACATTGTTTAATTTCCCTTTGTGCTTACCAAAGGATGATTGCTATGATCCCTTGGATTCGTTTGAAATATCCCTTTTTGATGAAATTGATGCTTGCTATGCTTGTGGCCATGATGCCAATATGAATGATGCTTATGAAGATGAACTTGCTATAGTTCCTTATGTTAAGAATGAAATTGTTGCTATTGCACCCACACATGATAGTCCTATTATCTTTTTGAATTCTCCGAACTACACTATATTGGAGAAGTTTGCGCTTATTAAGGATTATATTGATGGGTTGCGTTTTACTACTACACATGATGATTTTGATAGATATAATATACATGTGCTTGCTTCTCCTACTTGCAATTATTATGAGAGAGGAACTACATCTCCGCCTCTCTATGTTTCCAATACAATAAAATTGCAAGAAACTGTTTATGCTATGTATTGGCCTTTACTTTGTGTGCATGAATTGTTCTTTTATGACATGCCGATGCATAGGAAGAGAGTTAGACTTCGTTGTTGCATGATATATGTTGCTTTGTGCTTAATACTAAATTACAAATCATTGTTAATTAAAATTGGCTTTGATATACCTTGGGATCCGGGTGGATCCATTGCTTAAGCACTTTATGCCTAGCTTAATGGCTTTAAAGAAAGCGCTGCCAGGGAGACAACCCAGAAGTTTTATAGAGTCATTTACTTCTTTTGTGTGCTTTTAAAAAGTAAAAAAAAAAATAGAGGGGAACCTAAAACTTTTCAAAAAATGGAAGTGAAAGTAAGAAAGAAGAGCACCGTTGAAGTGGGGGTGCTCCTTGAACTTTGTTCATGCCCATGGAAACTTTGCAAATCTTAAAATACAGAAACTTTTCAACAAAAATAATTATCCCCTTGTAAAAATCCATTGTATTATAAAAATAATTTGCCAAGATTTGCCTTTAGGATGATTAGATTGCTTGTTTGGTATGTGCAGTGGAAAAACAGAAACTTTGGCTGTAGCGCGTGAATTTACATTTTTTACTGGAATGTCAAAAGTTCCTTAAATTTTGACACAGTACTTACATACAAATTTTTTATTTTGTCCTAATGTTTCAGAATTTTTAGAGTTACATAAGTATGATGAATGTTCAGATTACTACAGACTGTCCTGTTTAAGACAGATTCTGTTTTTTATGCATTGTTTTGCTTGTTTTGATGAAACTATCGATTTTATCGGTGGTATAAGCCATGGAGAAGTTATAATACAGTATCTACAATGCAAAAACAAAATATGAATGGGTTTGCAACAGTACTTAAAGTGGTGACTTGTTTTATTATACTAACAGATCTCACGAGGGTTTTGTTAAGTTTTGTGTGATTGAAGTTTTCAAGTTTTGGGTGAGATCACGATGGATGAAGGAATAAGGAGTGGCAAGAGCCTAAGCTTGGGGATGCCCGAGGCACCCCAAGGTAATATTCAAGGACTCCCAAGCAACTAAGCTTGGCGATGCCCCGGAAGGCATCCCCTCTTTCTTCTAACGACCATCGGTAATTTTACTTGGAGCTATATTTTTATTCGTCACATGATATGCGTAAATTCTTGGAGCGTCTTTTGTGTTTATTTTTCCTTTTTATTTTATGCACCATGCTGGTATGAGATAGTCCTTGGTTGATTTATAGAATGTTCTTTGCACTTCACTTATATCTTTTGAGTATGGCTTTATAGAATGCTTCATGTGCTTCGCTTATATCATTTGAAGTTTGGATTGCCTGTTTCTCTACACATAAAAAACCGCCATTTGTAGAATGCTCTTTTGCTTCACTTATATTTGTTAGAGCGTGGGCATATATTTTGTAGAAATAATTAAACTCTCATGCTTCACTTATATCTATTTAGAGAGTCGACAGGAATTGGTCATTCACATGGTTAGTCATAAAATCCTACATAAAACTTGTAGATCACTGAATATGATATCTTTGATTCCTTGCAATAGTTTTGCGATATAAAGATTGTGATATTAGAGTCATGCTAGTGAGTAATTGTGGATTGGTAGAAATACTTGTGTTAAGGTTTGTGATTCCCGAAGCATGCACGTATGGTGAACCTTTATGTGATGAAGTCGGAGCAAGATTTATTTTTGATTGTCTTCCTTATGAGTGGCGGTCGGGGACAAGTGATGGTCTTTTTCTACCAATCTATCCCCCTAGGAGCATGCGTATTAGTACTTTGTTTCGATAGCTAATAAACTTATCCAATAAGTATGTGAGTTCTTTATGACTAATATTGAGTCCATGGATTATACGCACTCTCACCCTTCTATCATTGCTAGCCTCTTCGGTACTGTGCATTGCCCTTTCTCACCTCGAGAGTCGGTGCAAACTCCGCCGGTGCATCCAAACCCCGTGATATGATACGCTCTATCACACATAAGACTCCTTATATCTTCCTCAAAACATCCACCATACCTACCTATCATGGCATTTCCATAGCCATTCTAAGATATATTGCCATGCAACTTCCATCATCATCATATACATGACTTGAGCATTCATTGTCATATTACTTTGCATGATCGTAAGATAGCTAGCATGATATTTTCATGGCTTGTCCGTTTTTTGATATCTTTGCTATGCTAGATCATTGCACATCCTGGTACACTACCAGAGGCATTCATATAGAGTCATACTTTGTTCTAGATATCGAGTTGTAATATTGAGTTATAAGTAAATAAAAGTGTGATGATCATCATTATTAGAGCATTGTCCCAGTGAGGAAAGGATGATGGAGACTATGATTCCCCCACAAGTCGGGATGAGACTCCGGATGAAAAAAAATAAAAGGGAGGCCAGAAAAAGAGAGAGCCCCAAAAAAAAGGAAAACAAAAAAAATGAGAGAAAAAGAGAGAAGGGGCAATGCTACTATCCTTTTACCACACTTGTGCTTCAGAGTAGCACCATGTTCTTCATATAGAGAGTCTCTTGAGTTATCACTTTCATATACTAGTGGGAATTTTTATTATAGAACTTGGCTTGTATATTCCGATGATGGGCTTCCTCAAATGCCCGAGGTCTTCATGTGCAAGCAAGTTGGATGCACACCCACTTAGTTTTCAGTTTGAGCTTTCATACACTTATAGCTCTTAGTGCATCCGTTGCATGGCAATCCCTACTCCTCGCATTGACATCAATTGATGGGCATCTCCATGACACATTGATTAGCCGCATCGATGTGATACTTTCTCCTTTTTTTGCCTTCTCCACACAACCTCCACCATCATATTCTATTCCACCTATAGTGCTATATCCATGGCTCACGCTCATGTATTGCGTGAAAATTGAAAAAGCTTGAGAACATTAAAAGTATGAAACAATTGCTTGGCTTGTCATCGGGGTTGTGCATGATGAAATACTTTGTGTGGTGAAGATGGAGCATAGCCAGACTATATGATTTTGTAGGGATAACTTTCTTTGGCCATGTTATTTTGAGAAGACATGATTGCTTTATTAGTATGCTTGGAGTATTATTGTCTTAATGTCAAATGATAGACTATTGCTTTGAATCACTCGTGTCTTAATATTCATGCCATGATTAGATTATATGATCAAGATTATGCTAGGTAGCATTCCACATCAAAAATTATCTTTTTTATCATTTACCTACTCGAGGACGAGCAGGAATTAAGCTTGGGGATGCTGATACGTCTCCGTCGTATCTATAATTTTTGATTGTTTCATGCCAATATTCTACAACTTTCATATACTTTTTGCAAATTTTTATACTATTTTTGGGACTATCATATTGATCCAGTGCCCAGTGCCAGTTCCTGTTTGTTGCGTATTTTTTGTTTTGCAGAATATCCATATCAAACGAAGTCCAAACGCAATAAAAACTTACGGAGATTTTTTTTGGAATATATGTGATTTTTGGGAATTGGAATCAATGCAAGAAAATTCCCGAGGGGCCCACAAGCCCTGGAGGCGCGCCCCCCTCCCCAGGGCGCGGCCAGGAGGCTTGTGGCCACCCCGTAAGGCGGTTGGTGCCCTTCTTTGGCCACAAGAAAGCTAATATCCGGATAAAAATTGTGTTAAAATTTCAGCCCAATCGGAGTTACGGATCTCCGGGAATTTAAGAAATGGTGAAAGGCCAGAATCTGGGAGCGCAGAAACAGAAGGAAACAAAGAGAGAGATCCAATCTCGGAGGGGCTCCCACCCCTCCGCCGCCATGGAGGCCATGGACCAGAGGGGAAACCCTCCTCCCATCTAGGGGGAAGGTCAAGGAAGAAGAAGAAGGAGGGGGGCTCTCTCCCCCTCTCTCCCGGTGGCGCCGGAATGCCGCCGGGGCAATCATCGTGTGACGGCGATCTACACCAACACCTCCGTCATCTTCACCAACATCTTCATCACCTCCCCTCATCTATATTCAGCGGTCCACTCTCCCTCAACCCGCTGTACCCTCTACTTGAACATGGTGCTTTATGCTTCATATTATTATCCAATGATGTGTTGCCATCCTATGATGTCTGAGTAGATTTTTGTTGTCCTATCGGTGATTGGTGAATTGCTATGACTGGTTTAAGTTGCTTGTGGTTATGTTGATGTCCTTTGGTGCCCATCATATGAG
Source organism: Thinopyrum elongatum (assembly GCA_011799875.1). Classification (NCBI taxonomy): domain Eukaryota; kingdom Viridiplantae; phylum Streptophyta; class Magnoliopsida; order Poales; family Poaceae; genus Thinopyrum; species Thinopyrum elongatum. The sequence goes on from CM022299.1 coordinate 396,308,330, forward strand.
CGCGCGTGTGGATCACACCATAGGGTTAGTTGTATGTTAGGACTATGTATTGGAGGGCAAGGGTGATAGCAGCTTCAGCCTAGCAAAGAAATTGATGCATACGGGATTGAAGGGGGAATATTTCCAATCATAAGTGCATAGAATTTCAAGTAAGTGATGACATGCTAGCAGTGGCCTCTCCCACATAAAATTTGCTATCGGTCTAGTAACATAGTCAATTGCTTAGGGGCAATTCCGCAACTCCTACCACTACTTTTCCACACTCGCTATACTAACTTAGTTGTTTATTTATCTAAACAGCCCCTAGTTTTTATTTACGTGCTCTTTATTATCTTTTAAACCTATCCTACAACACCTACAAAGTACTTCTAGTTTCATACTTGTTCTAGGTAAAGCGAACATTAAGCGTGCGTAGAGTTGTATCGGTGGTCGATAGAACTTGAAGGGAATATAAATTCTACCTTTAGCTCCTCTTTGGGTTCGACACTCTTATTTATCGAGAAAGGCTACAACTAATCTCCTATACTTGTGGGTTATCACGCTGCGCCGCTGGATATGGTAGTCACCGCGCCACTGAACGTGGCGTCCGTGGTGGTCACCGCGCCGCTGGAAGCGGCCATGGCGCAGCCGCACGCGCCGTTCCTGGTGCTCACCACGCCCACGGACACGGCCTCGGTGCTGCTGCACGCGCGTCGTTGGTGAACAGGGGGCTTGACCCATGGTTTGTGGCCGGCCCAAGCGCCCCCATGGTGCACGGGGCCGCTGCCGCACCCCCCGGGTCTCTGCCTCCACCCCCTCCTCCGCCGGCAGGGTGGCTCACGCCGTCGACACCGACGCCTCATGACATGGCTGCTGGCCCGGGCCGCCGCCCGCCTGGCTATGCCCCGGTGCCGATGCGCTCCGCGGTGAACGCAGAGGAGGCGCTCGCCTTCGTCTCCGCGCCAACCGGCGCCTCCGGCGTCGTTCACCTTGGAGCCGGCATGGAGGGCGCCAATGCCACCACCCGCTTCAACAGGAGATGGCCGCGGGCTCGAGCAGCCGCGCGAAACGGCGCTTCGGGCGCCTCTTTGGTCGCGCCATTGCTGCCCTTGACCGCCGCCCCAGCCGCCGCGCCGGTTCATGGGCTCCGGCGAGCCTTGGCTTCACCAACGTCGCGCCGCAGGGAGCTCTCCATGACCCCGTCGTTGTCGCCTCTTCTTCGGACGAGGAAGGCTCGTCGGTGCTACGCCGATGATCGTCGGAGGGGCTACGGCGCCACTCCAACCACCGGCGGCGCCATGTAGGGTGGGGATCAGGCAGGGTGGTATAGGCGTCGGAGTATCCAACCCTTATACCGCCCGCCCCCACCCCTCTCTTCCTTATGTGGTGCGGCCGTGGTGGGCTGACCAAAGGCCGTGGAGGCCCAGGCCCAGGTGCCTGGTGTGACCGGCTGACCTCCTTTGGACTGGATTTCGTTTTTTTCTGTTATATTAATCATTAGTACTGATTATTATATTTGTGCAGTTTTGGACTATGTTTAGTACTATTTAGTACCTAGTTTGACTGCTACTTACATTCTAGTCCAGTTCTAGATTTAATCTAGGTTAGGACTTGTGTAATTATTAGTGTGTTTATATTATGCAATGGATTGATAATATAAATAAAGTATCAGATTTCATCTGGGAAGAATGACATGTTCCATGTGTTTACCACATATCAAATTCTCTTGAACATGTTTTTGCGGTTGGGATTGTTTTCTCTCGCGTATCAAACTTGCAAAAAAATTAATATTTCTCCCTCATTATATTTGGAATCACAAGGTAATGAGTTGGGATCTTCTGTTTATTTGCAGACTATCCCCTCTTACTGTGAGGTCTATGTTTCGTCAAAGACAAACGATTACCTCCAACGTGTATTACTCATATTTAAATTGTAGCACACACAAGGTAATAGCAATGTAGTCTATTACTGTGAGATCTAAGTGATCTTCAATGTGTTACATTCACACAATTGAGGTTGAGAACTTTTCAAGTTTTCACTTGAGTATCAAATTTTGCATTCTTATTGCACAACCATGATGGTTTTTAATTTACTGCCCATAAATTAATTATCTCTGGTTCTCCGTGTAGGCAAAGATGACTGCCAAAGAGTTTGAGGAGCTTGCCCTCAATGGCCACAACTACCCTACATGGGCTATGGACATCAAGATTAGTCTTGCGTCCCGTGGGATTACGCGTGCAATCCATCCCCCTGAGACTCCTCTCCCGGCTGGAGCCACGCCACTGACAGAACGGCAGAACTATGCTGATTTATTCATCATAAGGCACCATATTCATCCAGATCTCAAGTCTGAGTATTTACAGGAGGAATCTCCTAGTACTCTGTTTCTGGCCCTCAAAACGAGGTATGAACAGCAGAAAGCAGTAGTCCTGCCAGAAGCACTCCATGATTGGACTCATCTCCGTCTTCAAGATTCCAAGTCCATTGGTGAGTACAATCATCTTGTTCATAAGATATGTTCCAAACTGCGCTTTTGTGAGAAGGAACCTACTGAGGTGGAGAAGATAGAGAAAACTTTGTCTACTATGCTCCCTTCAGATAGGATCCTCCAACAGCAATACCATGCTCGTAACTACACTGTCTATTTCGAGCTTATTCACATGCTACTTCAGGCTGAAAAGCATGATGAGCTACTCGCTAAGAATGGCTCTCAGCACCCGGTTGGGGCACAACCTTTACCTGAAGTTCATCTGAATGTTGTGAATAGACAAAAGTTTAGTGGTACCTTTCGGGGTAAACAATCCAGTTTCGAGCATAAGAGAAAGCGCAATGAGAACATGAGATCCAGAAACCCAGGCAAGGGAAAAGGCACTTCAAAGCCCAGGTTTGATAAATCTAAGCTTTGCAACAAGTGTGGATGCTACACGCATTCTACTAAAAAGTGCACAATGCCCAAGCATCTAGTTATGCGGTACCAGCAATCTCAGGGACACAAAGCACCTCAAGGGAAAAGGTTTGAAGCCAACTTCAACCGTCATCCGCATAGCGCAAAAGGAGCTGGTGGTTCACACTATGTTCCTCCTAGACCGAGCAACGCCATGATTCCTTATCCACCTGAGGATCCTGCTGAAACGGAGAACATGTTGATTGAGTACACTGCAAACAACGTGTCTGGCGACTTCGACTAGTCCCGCAATCTCCTTAGTGATCAACTTAATTATGTCCATTTGTGATGATTGTAATAAGAACATAAGTTTGTTGTTGTCTTTATATTGTATTGTATCAGCACATTTGATATAATAAGATTGTATTCTATGTATTAACATGAGGTTTTCTTATTGAAAATTCTTTTGTTTTATATAGTTTTCTACGGGGACAATCCGATGGAAGAGGAATTATGCCTTGTGGACAGTGGTATCACAAACTCCATACTGAGGGAGATGAGATATTTCCAAACTCTAAAAAAGATGAATGAAGATATTCTAACTATCGTTGGACGTGATACAGTGATTGTTGGTACTGGACGTGCCATATTCACCCTCCCAAGTGGTACACAAGTGATGATTGAGGATGCTTTATTGTATCCCGACTCATCACGTACCCTGATCAGTTATCGAGATATCCATAAAAATGGTTTTCATATTGAAACCCATGAAGACAACAAAGAGGAGTATCTACTCTTTACTAAAGATCACGGATATGGCAAAAAGGTACATGAGAAAATTCCTTCTCTATCGTCTGGTTTGTACTATACATACATCAAACCCGTGTAACATGTTGCATACAAAGTAATTTTTCAGAATGTTAACGCATTCCAAACCTGGCATGATCGCCTAGGCCATCCCGAAATCGGGATGATGAAAAAAATTACTAGTAATTCCATTGGTCATAATTTGCTTGAGTCAAAATCTCCTCAATCTTCAGACTTTGTGTGCACATCTTGTGCCATGGGAAAGCTAATTTTGAGGCCCTCGCACCTCAAAATACAAGCTGAACCACTTCCGTTCCTTGAACGTATTCAAGGAGACATTTGTGGTCCCATTCAACCATTATCTGGACCTTTCAGGTATTTCATGGTTCTCATTGACGCATCTACACGATGGTCACATGTGTGTCTTCTATCCACACGGAAGCATGCATTTGCCAAGATAATGAGGCAAATCATTAAGTTGCAAGCCCATTATCCAGAAAGTCGAATTAAGTCAATTCGAATGGACAATGCCGCAGAATTCTCCTCACGTGCTTTCAATGATTATTGCATGGCTTTGGGGATTGAAGTTCAGCACTCTATTCCATATGTCCATACACAAAATGGTTTGGTTGAATCATTGATTAAGAGGATCAAACTCATTGCAATACCTTTGTTGACGAAATGCAACTTGCCGACCTCTTGTTGGGGTCACGCTGTTTTACACGCTGCTGACTTGATACAATTGAGGCCAACTGCATATCACAGTTCTTCCCCTCTGGAATTGGTACGTGGAAATCCTCCTAGCATTTCCCATCTGCGTAAGTTCGAATGTGATGCATACATCCCGATCTCACCACCACATCGGACATCTATGGGCCCACACAGGAAGTTGGGGATCTATGTGGGGTACAAATCGCCGTCGATTATCAAGTACCTGGAACCCCTGACTGGGGATCTGTTCATAGCCCGTCACGCTGATTACATATTTAATGAGGAACATTTTTCAGCATTAGGAGGAGATTTCAAGTACCAGAAAGAATGCCCGAAATTGATTGGAATGCTCATGCCATTTCATCCTCTGATGCACGTACCCAAGAGACCGAACTTCAAGTTCGGAAGATCATTAATTTGCAACATCTTGCAAATAATCTGCCAGATTCATTTACTGATCTGAAAGGTGTTACAAAATCCTTAAATCCGGCCAGAAATACGCCCGAAAGAGTGAAGGTACCAATAAAAACCACTCAACTCCCTATTCCTAAAAAGAGGGGGGGTAGTACGGCCTCTGACCTGGAGCAAGCTTCTAGCAAGCAGCAAAGGAAATCGAGGATAAAAACCTCGGAGTCAGTAAATGCAGGTCAACTCAACGTTGACAAACACCTGATGGGTAGTATACACCCAGTGGAAGGGCAACCTCCACAACCCAGCTCCAGTGTACACAAACTGACTGGGACATCAGAACACCCGGACTCATGCGTATTGGGAAATCACGAAGAGTCACTAGGGGTGCAGGAAATTTCCATCAACTATGTTGATTCTGGAGAATCATTTGACCGTAAGACTACGACTGTCGACATATATTTTGCTGAAAAGATTGCAGATACCCTTCTCACTGATCATGATCCAAGGTCTAAATGGAAGGATGCAATCCAAGCAGAAATTGCCTCGCTTAACAAAAGAAAGGTATTCACTGAAGCAATACTGACACCTCCTAGTGTTTTCCCTGTGGGATTCAAATGGGTTTTTCTCCGGAAAGGGAATGAGAACAATGAGGTGGTGAGGTACAAAGCGAGGCTCGTGGCACAAGGTTTCACGCAGAAACCCGGCATTGATTTCACTGAAACATATTCTCCAGTAATGAGTGGAACCACTTTCCAATATCTTATATCTTTGGCAGTGCAAAATCGTCTATCTATGCAGTTGATGGACGTCGTGACCGCATATCTTTACGGGTCACTAGATTCGGGCATATATATGAAGGTTCCTGAAAGAATCTCTGTCCCGGATAAAAGTGCAAAACGCAACATGTATTGTGTAAACCTGAATAAGTCATTATATGGCTTAAGGCAGTCAGGACGGATGTGGTACAACCGACACAGTGAGTTCCTTCTTCAGAAAGGTTACTCCAATAGTGTTGATTGCCCATGTGTCTTCATCAAGAAGTCCTCTATAGGATTTTGCATCATTTCTGTGTACGTTGATGATCTCAACATCATTGGCAACACACCAGACATTGATGAAGCACGCAATCATCTAAAGATGGAATTTGAGATGAAGGATTTGGGTAAAACCAAATTTTGCTTAGTTATTCAACTTGAGCACCTTCCCTCAGGAATCATGGTACACCAAGATGCCTATATCCATAAAATATTGGAGAAATTCAATACGGACAAATCATATCCATCTAAAACTCCTATGATGGTTCGATCTCTAGATGTAGAGAAAGATCCGTTTAGGCCAAGGGATGATGGAGAAGAAGTGTTGGGACCTAAAGTTCCATACCTCAGTGTCTTTGGAGCGCTTATGTATCTTGCAAATTGCACGAGACCTGATATTGCATTTGCAGTAAATCTACTTGCTAGACATAGCGCAGCTCCCACCAAACGTCATTGGTCTGGAGTGAAGAATATCTTTCGATATCTCCAAGGCACAAAGGATCTTGGCCTATTTTTCAGTTCCAAAGAAATCAGGACTCTGATATGATTGGATACGCAGATGTTGGCTATTTATCTGATCCCCATAATGCCAGATCACAGACCGGCTTTGTGTTCCTACATGGTGGTACTGCTATATCATGGAAGTCTTTGAAACAGACTCTGGTAAGGATGACAATTTTACCCATGGGTACGGATACCAACGGATACCGTACCCGCATGGGTAGGGTATGAGCACAATTTTATATCCATGGGTCGTACACATACCCTACCTGTTAAGTCATGGGTATGGCACGGGTATAGCCTTGTACCCATGGATATACACATACCCTACCCATTTATATTAACATGTGGACCTTACCAGCGGAGCTCCAACATATGCTAGTTTGTGCTAACCGCCGTTTGTGTTGGTTGATGGGTGCTCCGGAAGTTTTTTATTTGTTACTTGTCGGATGTTATTTGGTGAAGTGTGTCGTGAGCTTGTAAACCTATGTTAAAGTTGTCAACAATTGTGAATTCGTTGAGATAATTGTCATGTATTCATCTATCTGTTATTGAGTTGAGATAAATATTTTCTTATCGAATATGTTATCAATGAATGTAAAATTGTCAATAACGTGTTTACTATTTGATATACCCATTGGGTACCCGTCGGGTATGGGAATGGGTAAAGCTTTATACCCGTGGGTACGGTATGGGTAGAATTTTGTACCCATTCACTACACGGGTATGGGTACGGTATTGCTCTACCCGCCCCATACCCTACCCATTGCCATCCTTAGACTCTGGTGACAACATCTACCATTCATTCTGAAATAATTTCATTATTTGAAGCAACATGTGAATATGTATGGCTTTGCAGAATGATAAACCACATACAACAGTCATGTGGAATTGGTTTGATAGAATCACCTACCATTATCTATGAAGATAATGCAGCCTGTGTTGCACAGATGCAAACATGATACATCAAGAGTAATATCACTAAGCATATTTCTCCTAAGTGGGTTTTCCCTCATGATCTTCAGCAAAGCGGGGAAATAAAGGTCTTGCAAATTAAATCATGCGAAAATCTTGCTGATTTATTTACCAAGTCTCTACCAAATTCTACATTCCAAAAATATGTTCATGGAATTGGTATGCGACGACTTCGAGACTTGCAAGCATCGGGGGGGAGGGGGGGGGAGTCTCTTCTTAAGATATCCTTGTTCAAGACATCACATTACACTATTTTCTTTGTGAGTTTATGTTTCAAGTTCTCATCAAAGATTTTAATAAAGAAATTTTTTGGAGAAGAATTCTTTGAGATGATGACAACGTCTGGACATTCGAGATGATTCTACGTGGCCAAGCGTAGATTAGGAGGAGTGTTGTGATTAATTAGCACGGTGATTAGTGGGGAATCTCCTCTTCTCCATAACCATCGTGCGGTTTGCCTATGCAACCGACGCGTCTCTATTCCTCTGCCGAACTGACACATCTATATTGTAACAGTAATGATCGAATCAACAGAAGTTTCCATTCACTTCGAACATTTCTTAGGCACTCTGCAGAGTGCGGACTGCAGTGTTATATCTGTATATAACCGTGTGAATTTAATACGGGTTTCTCTTGGATTTCTTTCCCACATGAGCCAATAATCCTCGAGGGCAAGTATTGGATGACCAGCAGCAGGAACATATTCTGGCGTTCTTTCGGAGCTTGTTGTTTTTGGGTTTCTGAGAATTCAGGGTTTGAAGTTTGATTTGAAGGACTAACAGACGTACGTCTTATAAAAAGTTTACAAAGGGAGTAAAAAAAAAGAATCGGCGTCTTACTTTATATGCCACCAGGAAGAAGAAAAACGGTGTCTTTTGCCTTTTGGGATTGGGACACGAGGTACGAGGGACGTGAAGCCGCATTTGACACTGATGACAATCATAGGAGTCAACTGGGCGACAGAAATGATGAATTTGGCTCATCATGCACCCTCTGCTGACTCTTTTCAAGCAGCATTGGAATCACAACTTGTAGAAGCAAGCACGATTCCTATTCCCAAATGCCCAATTACCAGGAAACGACAGCCATGCTATAAACTCTCTTTTATCTTCTTTTTTTTCCTCTCCTTTTTCCCTTTTGCAATGAACTAATTATCGCAATATCTATCTATCCTATTCTGATCAAACCATGGTCTCACTAGCGACAGAATCATTGAGGCTGTAAACAGTAACTGGCGAGTCCGAGTATGGTTCCCCGCCCCTAGTACATTGATTCAAGTCCCACAGTACTAATTAGTGCTCCTCCTATCCATTATAAGTGTCGCGGCTTTGAACTAAGGTTGAACTAATCTTAGTTCAAAACTGCAACACTTATTTTGGATCGGGGCGAGTAACTCAGCAAGACATCATTGATCCTAGCCGAAGGCATGATACTAATTAGAACTGAAAACCACTGACCACAAAATATTCTAAGATAGAAAGGGACTACGGCAAGTTTAAACAGAGATCTTTCAATGTCTGCGCCATTCCTAGGTTCCCAACATGAGACACCAACCTATGGCAATTAGTAAACCACCTTAGTCACCACCTAACATAGCTGCTCACAATGAACGCTTAGGGACCGAAGAACTCTTCAGGAACGTGAAACTTCAGACCAATGGCCTATAATGGAAAATACAACAGAATGTCAGAAATGGGAAGGCAAACAAAATAGAGCCAATTAAAGCGTCACCAGTTAATTACTAACCATGAAGTAGCATAGCGAACAAAAAAGTTCAAAACATAAACAGCTTTTGATGGAACAAATATATAGGAAAGCCAGACAAGGTACCCCAGAGAAGTACATAAACCTGATGGGTGGTGAGATAATCCAATTTTCTAGAGGAAACAATGGAATTATTTTCATATACTAAATTATTTCAGATGGAACCTGCATTCTTAAAATTAGCTTGTAGCTTCAAGTTCAACTATAGTCTATTTCATTGGTGATCAGCAAAATGGCAAACTTACCAATAGCAGGGATTTGAAAAAGGGTATCTGAGATTTTATTGTATCATTCTGACATGTTGCCTCAGCTAGCAAGTAGGGTCTTATAATCATACAAGGACATACCGTATGAGGAAGTCAAAATGAAACAGGTAAAATCGCTGAAGGAAAGGCAATTCTAAACCTACTTCAAACTGCACCTGTTCCCAGAGCCATGCCCCGCAAATAGTGAGCGTGGTGAGTTCATTATGATGGGCTTCTTACTATCAAGAAAAGCTGTTTAAATAGTTTATTCACATGGACTTGTCAAATTACAGAATAAATCATTCACAACTCAGCTTACGAATATCCAATTAACAAGTTCTCCTAACACACAAAGATGGCTGAAAAATCCTGGTTATATAACCAGGGGTTCTAAGGCTAGCTTTCCAAACTCCAAATGAAACAATCGTGCTTGATCTGATGGTTCCTATTAGTAGCTTTAAGATCTATATCTTATCTAACTGTATCTGTCGCTTTTCGAACTATGTCTCCTTAATTGATTGCATAGCTAAAATAATAACTTGCAAATGGATAGTTACAAGTTTAAATGCTGACGTATGGTGTGATCAGGTCTCAGTTTCTAAACAAAAAATATGCTTGTAAACCCGGTTCGTCAGCATTTCTATAAATGACAAGTAAAATTGTGAGGGGCATTTCAAGTTGCTGAATGTTTGAACTCAAATAAAGAAATGCTAGTGCATTGTAGCTCAAGGGTAGAGGATTTTTCACCATACCTTAGCGAATTCTATATCTGCGGCACTATGATCATTCTCTCTCCCAGCAGCATCACCAACATAGAAAGATCTGAAAGGCACGGGAAATTTCAGAAGGGGGGCATGTAACATGAATTCTTGCAGCAACATACTGAAAGGACCCAGAAACTTAAACTATAAGGGCAAGGTGGGCAATACTAGTTATCAGCATAACTCATGTTTAAGCTTGATCAACTCTGACATCAGATATGAACACAGTACAATGCTGTGCACGCTAGTCTCTGTGGATTTAGCAGCAAACTCAGAACTTCAGCCACTACAATGGAGGTTCATGTGCCCACTTGGCCAAAACATAGGATATGTGGTGAATCTTATAGTACTACAACATGCAGATCACAAGGCAGTCTTGTGAGTGTAGTTGATATGTAAGCAAGTTAGCAACAGGGGCATGGCTCCAAGAAGCAATTGTCCTGAGTGAAATCATGCCTAAGCAACACATGCAGCTCACAATTGTAAAACAAACAAAGAAAATGAACCATGTGCGTTTCAGCTACTTGTCCAACAACCACAATATGCACAGAGATAACAAAATTACATTCAAAATTAAATGTTTAAGATTACGCCCAATGAAACTAATCAATTCAAAATGGTGACTCTGGAAACAAAATCGCAAATAGAATGATTACTGGTCCATGTCGATGGCAATTCCAGAATTGAAATGCTCTGCCATCAACCACCACATTCCTGGATTTGGTTTGCGAAACAAATCATCTGGCGTGCCTTTTCCTTTCCCTGTACCACACGCAATGAAAACCTGCAGGAAAACACAAGCATAATGTCAAAGGATCGATCAGGAACATAACAGACACATTTTAACACAAATATTAGAGAAAAGAAGATAGGTTCGCAGAATACCTGAATAGGGACTTTAACGCACTCAATAAAGTTGTCAAGGCGTCCAACTTTTGAGTCAACAGCTTGCTGCCGCTTATTCTTCCAGCGCTCAATGTTTGACTCATTGGTGAATATGACCTGCCAACACCATACACCATGATTTTGTATTAACATGCTTATGTGTATACTTATCTTGAAACGAAGTACACAGATACAGAAGAAGAGTAGTGATGGAATCAAAACAAGAAAGCAACTAACCAACTTGTAGCCATCATTGTACAGGCTTTGCAACTTGTCCGGAATTGATTTATGCTGTAAAGACCACTTGTCTGCACCAATGCTACATTTGTAGTAGGTCAAAAGTTATCAACTGTCTCCCTAGTGTAACAGCACATATAAGAGAAGCATTCAAATCAGAAACTCCATTTATAAAATGTCATAGTCTCCGGAGATCATATCGCACAAGCCAACACCTAATGGTTATACTCAAGACCATCAGGTAAGCATAATTTTTGCACAACTCAACTCTAGTACTACCTCTGTAACTAAATATAAGACGTTTTTGCAGTTCAATTTGAACTGCAAAAACGTCTTATATTTAGTTACGGAGGTAGGAGATCTAGGTACCAAATATTTTTCCCAGGAGAAGGTTACTTGAAACGGACAGTTGTAAAAGAGGACAGCACTTAGGTCAAGAACACCAAGACAGGGTGATGATGAATGATGAAAGTTGTGATTTCCTACAGTTTAAGATTAGCATATCATACTATACATGTTATTCAGGAACGTGTGGTACTGAGCGCCCTATGTAGAGAACCCACGTCATGCATGCATGGACTAAACTTTTATTAATCAATTTTTCACATTTATTAAATAAGAAGCCTTTTGGGTTTTCACAGACATATTGTTCTGCACTTCCAGTTACAACAAGATGTAGGACAAGTTGGTCCATCACTTACAGATAGATGACATTATATGAGATTGCCCAACCAGACAAACATTGCCCATAGAACTGAACTGTAACACAAATCTATTCTTTAGCAAGTCAATTAAAATGTGTCTTCATTATAACACGATGAACATTGGATACCGTACTCAAAGAACAAGCATGTAGAACACTCCTATCAAACGATCTTACGTGACATATTTTAAGAAGGGAAATTATATAATATAATACATCTTCACTGAGGTTTTGGCGAGGCACCCGTCGAAATCAAACGCGGCAATCTTAGCTGAAGCATGAAGGCCATCATCCTGAACATTAGAATTGTACAAAGTTACTTTCGGACAATTTTACAAGACGGTGTATAACCAAATGTAGTAGAGTGATATAGACTATTTAAGGATAGAGTAATTCTTGAGAGCTGTTACTTTCTTTCTTTTCCTCAACACACCTGCTCACGGAAAATAACGGTATCAAAAGCCTTCCAATGAGTGGGAAGGGTAGCATCCTGCATCAACAGACAACAAGGTGTGCATGTAGTAACTCAGTACAAGAAAATGTTTATCAACACCCAAAGATAGAGAAACACCGGAGCAAGACTGGCTAGGAATTACAAGACTACCTTGTATGTTTTCTTGATATCAGAAGCCGAAAAGGATATCGCTGTACCAACTGTTTTGTTCCCAGGAGAAGACTGTTATGGAAAACAAAACCAGCATTATAAATCAAATAGGTGAAGTAAAGAAAACAAAAAAAGGAAGGAGGTGGCTACAGTATAAACCTTTTTCACTCAAAAAAAGTTACTCGGTTGTCCTCTCAACATTATCCCACTTCGGTCTTGGTTATTTAGTTGATTTAGTGGAGAGTAGGATTTTTTTAGAAAACGTGTAAGATACAAAGATGTGTATTAGTCATTTCTTAGGAAGGACTCTCAAAACAAAAGGATCAGCAATTCAGCATTCAACACCTCGCAACCTTGGTAAAGAACATAGAATGTGGTGAAGTGCAAGTTGTAATAGGCTTATCCAACCTTAGTAAGGATGCTTCAAGCAAAATTAGAACTATAAACATCAAACAACTGATGCCTCTAAATATTAGTATGATGCAAAAGGAGAGGGATTTGAAAGTAGGCGAGTCACTTTACCTTTACACATGGTGAATCAAACTAAGCATTCCAAACTAAACAAACTGTGATGTAAGCATGACATGTCACACAGACTAACAAGGATCATAAGTGCGCCAATTACTAATGTGCAGAAATATCATGTAGTGACAATACCACCTCGTTTAAACTAGATCTATGAGTGGCCAAACTGTTATCTCCTGTTCACCTCCCATCAAACCCACAAATTTCAAACAATCGACATCCAAACTTCATTAGAATAGAAGCCCAGAAAACTATCCACAGTAAATATTGGGCGCCATAAAATACACTTGCCTTTCCAGCCACCTCCACTTCAGGTAAAGATATATGGGCATTTCCTTTGTTCGGACTTGGTATTTCCACTGGACCGACTGCAGCCTGATCTCCCTTATTATTCTGAAAATGGGTAAATTTCATGGACATGCATACTTCTACAAAACTATTGCAAAATATGGTATTTAGTACTCAGAAATATTCAGCATACAGCAGCATAGGCATTTCAAGAAGTTGGGAATGTGTTACCTTCTCTAGCTCCCGTAACTCCTCACGATCGTCATCCTGGAAGTAACAGTTTAGCCCCCAAAGGAAAATACACAACAGAACTAAATAACAATGAAATGAAGCCTCCCAGAGCACAAACCTTAATGGAGTCAAACCCCTTGAGCTTCTCTACAGGGCCTAGCGGATGCGACGAGGTGGGGAAGCAGGCGACATGGTACCACTTGGTGCTGTCAAAGCCACGGGGGTCATGGGCTGAGACGCCGATGCGAAGGGCGCCCTTGGCGATGCTCGCGTTGCAGCCCTTGCAGGTGGAACGGGCGGACTTGGCGTATTCAACAGAGACACTTCCTTTTTCTGCCACCCCTGCTTTAGGCGAAACCTTTGCTTTCTTCGGACTTGGTACTTCCAATGGACTGACTGCAGTCTGGTCTCTCTTATTATTCTGAAAATAGTAGATTTCTCAATTTCATTTTCATGGAACAGTTCATTTTTATGAAGCAAAACTATATTCTATGGAGGAACAAATCAAATCTCCTGTTCCTTTGCTCATAAAAAAAATCGATTATATAGAAAGCTACCCAAACGTTACACCTTATGATTTAGCAACATCATTCTACATTACTCGAAATTGCCATCCAATAGGCATAAATATTCAGGGCAAGAGTGGCAGAGACACCACTAACAGAACAGGCATTCTTTTTTCGGGGAACAGAACAGGCATTTGAAAGGTTAGAATGCGTTACCTTCTCAAGCTCTCGCAACTCCTCGCGGTCGTCATCCTGCCCAACCCCCAAATCAGTTGCCCCAAATACAGGGAGGTTAGCCTCCAAGCACAAACAGATCGAAACGAATGGAACAAAAAAAAAACACCCAAACCTTAATGGAGTCGAACCCCTCGACCTCCTCGATGGGGCCAAGCGGGTGCGAGGAGGCGGGGAAGCAGGCGACGTGGTACCACTTGGTGCTGTCGTAGCCCCGAGGGTCGCGGGCGGAGGCGCCGAGGCGGAGCGCGCCCTTGGCGATGGCGGCGCTGCAGCCCTTGCAGGAGGAGCGGCCGGACTTGGCGTACTCGACGGAGACGGTCGCCTTCGCGGCCGGCGAGGCCGACATTGCTCCGCGGGCGATGCGAACGACGGCGGGGAGGAAGAGGAGGCTGGGGTTTCGGGAGAAGAGGGTTGCGAGCATGCGAGGTGGGGATGGGCTGGGGGAGGGGAGGGGACTGGCTAGGGTTTTGTGTAGGTGGTCGGCGCTGGAATCACGGCGTGGTGGGACTGGGAGGGAGGCGAGGGCGGGAAGAAAGAGGAAGGTGGGGAAGCGAGCCGAGCCGCGGTGGTGTTGGGTGCCTGTTGTGTTCGCGAGTCGTGACAAGTTTTTTTTTAGCCAACCTCGCAAACCTTTATTACGTCGTCGCAATGTTTACAGGGACGAATAAAATGCCATTGCACTGGTTTAACCAAACATGCCGGCCAACACAGAGTTAAAGCATGCTTTGCTAAGTTGTGAGCATCAAAATTTGAGCTCCTAGACTGATGAACTACGTTACAAGAAATAAAAGAGGACGCTTGTAACTCAATCTCTCTAACCACTGGTCCGTATGCCGCAGTGCTTCTCCTGCCAATCTCATTTGCCACACCCTTACAATCTGTAGCAGCATGTACCTTTGAAATGTTTAAATCTGCTGCAAGATCAAGGCCTTCTCTTACTGCCAATGCTTCTAGTGTGGCAGGATCTTTGATATGTTTGAAGATAAAAGTCGATGCCCCAAGAAAATTGTCATCTTGGTCCCTGCATATTGCCGCCACAGCTCCAAATCGGCTCCCACGACCCACAGCCGCATCCACGTCCAGCTTCGCAAAACCCTCAGGAGGAGAGATCCAGGTCGGGTGTTGCATGGTTGCACCCCCTGATCCTGCTCTCGTTGGGGCTATGACCTGGAAATCGGATATATAAGAATTTATGAACCCGTGCGTCGTCTGGGGTGACTTGAATAGGCCTTCATACAATGCTTTCCTTCTTGCTCCCCACATGGCCCAGAGTGAGACTGAAAACCTAACAAAATCATCAGGTTTTAGCGCTCCCATCATTGCAAATAACCACACCTTGGGGCACTCTTGTTGTTGAGAGCTCAGCTGATCCAAAATGGCCTCCGAAGAAAGCGCCCAAGTGCAGCGCGCCATCGAACAGTTCAGCAGCGCATGTCTCCACGAGTCGGGTGACCCGCACAACCTGCATGACCCTGTCGTCGCCATGTTCCTCCTGTGTAAGACATCACCCGATGGTATCGAGTGTCGAGCAAGTCGCCACAGAAAAACCTTGATTTTGCTTGGTACCTCAACCTTCCATATGGCTCTCCATTCCTTGCTATCACCCTCACTGGAAGATGGTGTCTCTCGTTCTTCAAGCCAGCCCTCTCTATCATACTTAGTTCGAACCAACATGCGGTATGCAGACCCGACCGAAAAGTTTCCACGAGGTTCTTCACCCCAGGACCAGAAGTCACCAATTCGTCATGTGCACAGAGGTATTTTCAATATTGCTTCCGCATCAAACTCAGTGAAAACTGCTCGGATCAGCTCCTCTCTCCAAGAAGCCGTGGTCGTCTCAATAAGATCAGAAACCATTTGTGGCGGGGCTGTAACCAATGATGCAATCGGTCTCTTGTAGCTTGCTCGTGGGATCCAGTTATGGTCCCATATCCTGGTAGAAGCTCCATCACCAATTCTTCTGACCACACCTTGAGCCAACACATCTCTTCCATCTAAGATCGCTCGCCAAATCTGAGACGGTTGCGACCCCAACTCCGCATGAAGTAGTGATACATCCGGATAATAAACAGCCTTCAGCAACCTTGCACTCAGTGATTCGGTCTCATTCAATAACTTCCAGGCCTGTCTCGCGAGCAAAGCTAAATTGAAAAGCTCCAAGTCCCTAAACCCCATTCCTCCCATATGCTTTGGTTTGGTCATGATGTCCCACGCTACCCAAGCTGGTTTGCGTTTCCCCCTACTGCTTCCCCACCAGAACTGACGAATAATAGATGTGATATTGTCACAAAGTCCCCTTGGCAGCCTGAAACACGCCATTGAAAAAACTGGTATAGCTTGCGCTACTGATTTAATGAGGATTTCCTTCCCTGCCGCCGATAACAACTTCTGCATCCACCCCTTCACTTTCTCCCAAACCCTATCACGCAAGTATTTAAACGTGCCATTCTTTGACTGACCCACATCTGTCGGCATTCCAAGATATCGTTCATTGAGGGACTCATTATGAACGTTCAAAACGTTTTTCACTCCTTCTCTGAGTCCTTGTGGGCAACCTTTACTGAAAAAATTGATGATTTTCCAGTATTTATTTTCTGACCCGAAGCATTGCAATATATGGTCAGTAGGTTTGAAACTCTTTCTGCAACCTCAACACTAGACTTGAAAAGCAACAGGCTGTCATCTGCAAATAGAAGGGGGTTCACGGTTGGGGCCGTTGGCGCCACTCTAATACCTGTGAGTGAAGATGACTGTGAACTGGATTTTAGGAGGCACGAAAGGCCCTGTGCTGCAATCAAAAATAGGTAAGGTGAGATAGGATCTCCCTGCCGAATTCCTCTTGATGGGTAAAAACGCTCGAGTCTTTCTCCATTAAACAAAACTGAAAAAGAAACTGAAGAAACCATAGCCATTACTGTGTCAATCCAACTTGTTGCAAACCCAAACTTCTCCATTATGGCCCTCAAATAAGACCACTCCAGCCTATCATAGGCTTTCATCATATCTAGCTTCAAAGCACAGAAGCTATTATTTCTTGACCTGCTTCTCTTCATGAAATGTAAACATTCATAGGCACATATTATGTTATCCGTGATCATTCTGCCTGGCACAAATGCAGATTGCTCCTCTGAGATAATATCTGGTAAGACAAGCTTCAGTCTATTCGCAACTACCTTCGATGCAATCTTATATAGCACATTGCATAAACTGATCGGTCTGAACTGCGAGAGGAGGTTGGGATTAGTCACCTTGGGGATCGTGGTGGGCTGGTCTAAGAGCATCTCCAGTCGCGCCCCCAACAGGCCCCCCAGGCCCCTTTTTTGTCGCCGGCGTCGAAAATTCGGCCCAGCTGCGCCCCCAGAAGCCCAATTTTTGCTGGCTCGGACCGATTTTGGTGCCGGCGGACCCAGGTTGAACCCGGCGCGCTGGGGGCGCCAGGGGGAGCGTTTTTTGCGCGAAAGCCTAATGGGACCGTCGAGTCAGCGACACGGCGCATCGTCGTCCTCCCTCGTCGCCTCGTTTCTCCCGCGGGGAATCAATGCCAAGGCTGCCGCCGGTCAGCCTTCCGCTGATTCCCCACGGGCGGCGCAGTAATGCCCCGGCGGCTCGCCATCCCCTCCCGCCACGCGTACACACACGCCTGCCGCCCCACCCGGCAGCTATAAAAAGCCACTATCCTCACGCGGGACGAACACTCCGTCGCCTTCTCTCTCTCTCTCTCTCATCGCCGACGCCCTTCTCGTCTCTCTCTCCGCCCACCACCAACCTCTCCGATGGGCGAAAGGTTCCCCGGCGACTCTGCGGCGGCCAACGGCTTCGGCCGCCGCAGTCTGCACGAGTGGGAGGCGCACCTCCTCCACGAGGCCAACTACCCGGCGCCGTCGGACATGCGCGCGCCGGGGAGGTGGAGGCTCAGCGCAGGCGGCGTCCCAGTCCCCCCGCGACCCGACCCCGAGCACCCCGGCCACTTCCACGAGGAGATCGAGCGCGTCCGGGCCTCCCTGCCTGAGGAGGTGCGCGGCCGCCCGGAGTACGCCGCCGACAACCACGCGAGCTGGGCGGCGTATTTCCAACGCCTCCACCAACAACGCGCCGGTGAGGGGGTGCCACAACGCCGACGGCCACCGCCTGTGGTGGGGCGTCCTCGGGCGGACGCTCCACTTCGTCCTCGAGCACCTCGATGGCGGCAACGAGCCGCCGCTCCAGTACCCGGCGGCCCCGGCGCCAGTCCCTCACCGGAGCGGCGGCATCTTGCTGCCGAGGCGAATGGCGGGTTCGTCCTCCTCCTCCTTCTCCCTCTCCTCCGGCTCGCCGGCGATGGCCAGCATCAAGCCCGAGCCCATGGAGACAACGCCGCTCGGGCGGCGCACCCGTAGCAGCGCCCTCGTCATCAATGAGGGCGGCCACGGCTCCTCTTCCTCCCGCCTCGTCAAGCCCAAGCCGGAGCCGGGCCTCGTCGCCGTGAAGAAAGAACACGACGACATGGCCGCCGACGATGAGGCCGCCCTCAAGTGGGCGCGCGAGGACTACGTCCAGATGGAGATGGAGTGCCAGCGCCGCGCCCTCGAGGAAATCGCCGCCCGGCGCCGCGGCCGCGACGAGGGCGGCGGCGTCGTCCTCGGCGATAGCGACGATGACGCACCACAGCCGCCGCCAACCAAGCCCGTCCACCAAGGCGACGCAGGCCAGGGGTGCAGCAGGGACAGCGGCATGAAGAAGGATGACGACGGCGGTGACAACGACGGCTACGGTGCCTTCGGCGCGTTCTTCGGCCTGTAGGGACGACGGACGGCGGCGCCTAGTTTTTTTTTTATGTTTTACTTATGTTTTTAAGCTTTTATGTACAAACATTAATGAAATCGCCTAGTTTGCCCGAATGTGTCGTGTTTGGCCGAGTTTTCTATTTCAAATATTTCAAAAAAAAGGGCATTTGGGGGTGACCTGGGGTCAGCGGTTGGGAAACCGACCACCCCCACGCTGATTATTTCGCCGACGCGCCCCCAGGCGGCGATTTTGCAAGCCCCTGGGGGGCCGAACGGCTGGAGTTGCTCTAAGAGCATCAATAGCAGATCCCTTACACCGCGAAAATGAAAACGCGGGATCCTTAAACCGCGAAACTGAAAACGCGGTTTTTAGTTTGTGGAAAACACATTTTAAGGGTCGGTTTGAGCTGTGGCCGAGCAGACCCCTTATTTAGACTGTAAAACTGAACATTCGTGTATATTCTTCCCCACGTCTTCTTCTACCTCTTATCCGTGTCCACGGTCAGCTAGCTCGCTCCTACGAAGCCGACGGACAGCGCACGAAGCGGCTAAATACGGAGCCGCCGGCGTCCAGGACGGCTCGCACAAAGCGCCCAGCGTCGTCGTCGCTGCTCGAATCGGTCCAGAAGCTAGCTAGCACCTGCGTCAAATCGATCCAGGAGCTAGCTAGCTAGCTCCCGTCGCCGTAGCTGCCAAATGCGGAGCCGCTGCATCTCGTTCCTCTTCCTCGCGTCGACGAGATCAGCCATGGTCGCAGGCACATGCTCGATCCTTTTGCAATGCAAAATTTTGTTTGAGCAAGGAGAAAATCAACGGCTGGAGATGGGTGGTACGGACGGTGGCGCACCGGGAGAGGGCGGCGAAAGGACCCGATTCGTGGCCTGTATGCTGTCCTCGGACCTGTAGAAGTAGGGATTGGAGGCTCGCATTTTTGGTGGCCTATAAAACATTTACGGTTCCGCGAACTTTTACGGGGTCTGTTCTGGACACAAATTTGGTCTGGAACCGTAAACCCGCCAAAATTTTACAGGTTTGGCGTTTCTAAGGGGTCTGCTAGAGATGCTCTAACTTCAAGTGTCCCAAGGGATGCCTGGCTTAGAGAGGATTTTGTTTTCTTGCCACAACTTTCTTTGGCTTTGATTGACAACGGCAGGGGAACAGCAGGGCACGGCAGCGATGACGGCCCAGCAGGGGCGGCGGCGGAGGAGGGCTAGCATGAGCGGCGGCGGAGGGCCAGCAGGGGCGGCGCGGCTGAGCTGGGAACTAGGTAGGGTTCATCCCCTCCCACGATTTCAATTGGGGAATAAAGTGCACACCGGTCAAACTAGTAGAAAGGGGAATTTTTTTCCACTGTTTTGTCCATATATATCACTTAAAACATTTGAAAAGATTGTTTTTGTGTTATACAAAGCGGAGAAATGTCAAAGTGCAAACTAAGAAGTGGCACCAAATCAATTACAATGTAAACGGTGGCAAAACATTATAGTCCAAAGTAATTGGTGACAAATAATCAAATTGTGTTGCTTAGAGCGTCTGGCAGGCTAAGGGCATCTTCAACGTCGTCCGCTAGATCGAACTCACTATTAGTCCGCGGACATGTCCGCATACTTAGATACGGAAGCCGACCATCCAACATTGTGTTCGAATGCTTGCGTGCATTCTAAATATGAGTTCAAAACCGGATAAATTTCATGCAAACCAAACGACTTTCATTTATAGTTTTATACCGAACAAATTCATTAAAAGTTTGACATATTTCATTAAACAAAAGCAGACATGATTTTTTTTAACATACAAAGGTTATCCTAGTCTAAATCTTCGCGGTCGTGGACACGTCGGTCTATCGTGTCCTACTCTTCCTCGGGCATGGACAGTTTTGTCTCCCACATCCTACTCTTCGCCGTAGTCGGTTGCGTGGTCGTGTCGTGGATGTGGCCGGTCGACGTGAGGTCCATGATAGAGTTGGACAGGCTGGTCGCGTGGTCGCCTCGCAGCGGTGCAAAGGACACGGAGCTACTGATGTTGTCAACGTTCCCATCCATGATTGCATACGCCGCCTTCGCGCCCGCCTTCATCGTGATCTCATTGAACAGGGCATCGCACTCTGCCGCCATGACGCACAGCCGCCACCGCTCATGTCGGATGTCGTAGGGCAATGCACATGGACTCGTACATCACCCGCTATTTATCCACGAAGGTCGGGTTCTCCGCGACAATGATTGTGACAGCGTCCTCATTCGCCTGCTCGCCGATGCTCGGTGCCTCCGCGAGCCGGTGTTGCTCGAGGAGATGCAGGTTGTACCGATGCTCCTCTTGCAACACCTGAAACATGCAGACCGGCGGCGCAGGCTGCTCCGACTGCTCCTTCTCCGCCATTACGGCATCAAAGTGTGCCTCCGCCATGGTGAGGCCGACAACTAGTGCGGGCTCGTCGTCGAACGCCTCCTCCATCATCCGGTCGTCGTCCTCCGAGCTCTCCTCCAACGAGCTCGGGAGCAAACTAGCCTCCATGTGGCGTGCATGTCGGGCCTGCCACCCATTCGCAAGGGCCACCCTCTCGTGCTTCTGCGTCGATAAGGGTCGCTTCCATATCTTCATGCCGCTCGCCATCAATGCGCTGGTTGTTGTTGTGGAAGGAGGGGGAGGAGAGCTGAGGTGATGCGGTTTGTGCCATGTGCAGCTATGTTTATATAGTGGGCGCCGGTCAGGCCTACCGAAGGTTTGAGTGCGGACGACCGGGGTAGGTTTCTCGGCCGCCGCACTGTTCAACATCGGGCAGGTGGACAGACGGGCAACCGACTTCAATGCAGTAGGAAGCCATCCCGTCACCCAGTCCGATCGCGTCGCTGTGAGCCAACATTGAATGTGGCGCATAGAGCGAGCAGGCGAATGCGGTGTGGGCGGTGCTCTCAGTCGGCGTGCCGCTTTAATGGCTAGCATGCTGCAAAGCAGTCACGTCTGCTCTGGACCGGCATGAATGCGACATCTCTTCCCAAAAGGATGGCTGGAGTGGTCGCGCGGGGAGGTTATTGAGTGGGACTATGTTTTCGTATGCGTGCGTGGCGGAGGTATGGATGCCCGCACCCCCCCCCCCTCCCAGGTTTGGTGCCAGTTTGTAGGAACTCGGACGGTCGCAAGTTTGTGGCACGACATTGGATGACAAATATATATTTAAGGGACGGCGTTGGAGATGCCCTAAGGTACATATAGTATCAACAGCACGGGATGCGACAGAGAAAATTACAACTTTGGTCCTCAAACTTGCTCGCGCATAATACACCATTTTAGAACTTGAGAAATGCTCCAATACGATCATTGAATACACAAATACATAACATATTTGGTCTCATATATGGTCTTGTGTACGATGGTGCTCTGCAGTGTTGTCATGTGGCCAATGCTACCCTCAAATTTTCTAGAATCATGTCACGCGTCAATTCTCGTCTTTACGACTGTCAAAAGGAAAAGGGAGGGGGCGATTCCTCATCTTCCTTCTTGCTTTCCCAAATCCCTAACCCTATCGGTGATGAACATTAATATGGTGTTAGCACAGGTGGTGGACGATGATGAGGGGAAGCTGGCCAGGCTTTGCGAGATCTATACACTGATACGTCTCCAATGTATCTATAATTTTTGATTGTTCCATGTTGTTATATTATCATTCTTGGAAGTTTTACAATCATTTTATAGCAACTTTATATCATTTTTTGGACTAACCTATTGACATAGTGCCCAGTGCCAATTGCTGTTTTTTGCTTATTTTTTACTTCGCAGAATATCAGTACCAAACGGAGTCCAAACACAGCGAAACTTTTTGGAGATTTTTTCTGGACCAGAAGAAACCCGGTGGGCCAAAGAAGTACCAGAGAGGAGTCCTGAGCACAAGACACCTGGGCACGCTAGGAGGCCCAGGCGCACCCAGGTGGGTTGTGCCCACCTCGGTGACCTCCCGCATCGCCTCTTCGCCCTATAAATTCCCAAATATTCCAGAAACCCTAGGGGAGTCGACGAAACACAATTCCAGCCGCTGCAAGTTCCAGAACCACGAGATCCAATCTAGACACCATCATGGAGGGGTTCATCATCCTCATTGGTGCCTCTCCGATGATGCGTGAGTAGTTCACCATAGACCTACGGGTCCGTAGGCAGTAGCTAGATGGCTTCTTCTCTCTTTTTGATTCTCAATACAATGGTCTCTTGGAGATCTATTTGATGTAACTCTTTTTGCGGTGTGTTTGTTGGGATCCGATGAACTTTGAGTTTATGATCAGATCTATATCCATGAAAGTTATTCGAGTTTTCTTTGATCTCTTATATGCATGATTACTTATAGCCTCGTATTTGTTCTTCAAATCTTTGGTTTAGTTAGGCCAACTAGATCGATTTTTCTTGCCATGGGAAGAGGTGCTTTGTGATGGGTTCGATCGTGCGGTGTTCTTTCCCAGTGACAGAAGGAGCAGCAAGACACGCATGTATCGTTGCTATTAAAGATAATAAGATGGGGGCTATTCCTACATGAATAGATCTCGTCTACATCATGTCATTGTTCTTATTGCATTACTCCGTTTCTCCATGAACTTAATACACTAGATGCATGCTGGATAGCGGTCAATGTGTGCAGTAATAGTAGTAGATGCAGGCAGGAGTCGATCTACTAATCTTGGATGTGATGCCTATATAATGATCATTGCCTGGATATCGTCATAATCATTCGATCTTCTATCAATTGCCCAACAGTAATTTGTTTACCCACTGTATGCTATTTTCTCGAGAGAAACCACTAGTGAAATCTACGGCCCGCGGGTCTATTCTTTATCATATTTGCTTTGAGATCTATTTTTATTCGCTTTTATTTTCAGATCTATTATTCCAAAAACCCAAAAATACCTTGCTGCACTTTTTTATTACTTATTTTATTTCGCGTTTTATCGAGAGTTATTTATCCAATCTATCACAAATTTTATCCCGTTCACTTGCCAATTTCTGGCGCCGATACCCAGGAGGGATTGACAACCCCTCTTACGCGTTGGGTTGCAATTATTTGTTCTTTGTGTGCAGGTACCATTTACATAGTGTTGCTTGGTTCTCCTACTGGATTGATACCTTGGTTTCATAACTGAGAGAAATACCTACCGTAGCTGTACTGCATCATCCCTTCCTCTTTGGGGAAATACTGACGCTGTTTCAAGCGACATCAAAAGGAATTTCTGGTGCCGTTCATGGGGAGACATCATCAACATCTATCAGGTTCCTAATCACAAATCTCATCTCCTTGCAATTTACATTATTTGCCATTTGCCTCTCGTTTTCATCTCCCCCACTTCATAAAAATTTGTCATTTTATTCGCCCTCTTTTTCGTTCGCCTTTTTCTCGTCAAATCTGTTTGCAATCTTGTTTGCGTAGTCACGATGACTCAATAAAACACCAAGTTATGTGATTTTTCCAATATCAATAACAATGATTTTATTAGCACTCCGATTGCTCCTCCCGCCACTAGTGCGAAATCTTGTGATATTAATGTCGCTTTGTTGAATCTTGTTATGAAAGATCAATTTTTTCGGTACTCCTAATGAGGATGCCGCGTCCCATCTAAACACATTTGTAGAATTGTGTGATATGCAAAAGAAAAAAGATGTGGACAATGATATTGTGAAGTTAAAATTATTTCCTTTCTCTTCGAGGGATCGTGCAAAAATTTGGTTTTCCTCTTTGCCTCGCAATAGTATCGATTCTTGGGATAAGTGCAAAGATGCCTTTATTACTAAGTATTGTCCGCCCGCGAAAATTATTTCCCTTAGAACTCAAGTCATGAGATTTAAGCAACTTGAGCATGAACATGTCACACAATCTTGGGAAAGAATGAAGTTGATGCTAAGAAATTGTCCTACTCATGGTTTAAATCTTTGGATGATCATACAAAAAATTTATGCGGGATTGAACTTTGTTTCTAGAAATCTTTTAGATTCCATCGCAGGTGGTACATTTATGGAAATTACTTTGGGTGAAGCTACTAAATTTCTAGATAATATCATGGCAAATTATTCACAATGGCACACTGAAAGAGCACCTACTAGTAAAAAGGTTAATTCGGTTGAAGAAATTAATTATTTGAGTGAAAAAGTTGATGCTCTTATGAAAATGGTTGCTAGTAAAAATGCTCCTATTGATCTTAAAGATGTGCCTTTGTCCACTTTGATTGAGCAAAATAGTGATCCCATAGATGTGAATTTTATCTCGCGAAACAATTTTAGTAACAATGCTTATAGAGGTAATTTTAATCCTAGGCCTTTTCCTGGAAATTCCTCCAATAATTATGGTAATTCCTATGGTAATTCTTCTTAAAATAATAATAGAAACCCCTCTGATCTTGAGAGTAATATTAAAGAATTTATCAATGCTCAAAAAGTTTTCAATACTATGATAGAAGAAAAGTTGAATAAGATTGATG
This sequence comes from Thinopyrum elongatum, assembly GCA_011799875.1. NCBI lineage: Eukaryota > Viridiplantae > Streptophyta > Magnoliopsida > Poales > Poaceae > Thinopyrum > Thinopyrum elongatum. The sequence goes on from CM022299.1 coordinate 396,333,830, forward strand.
ATATGTCTAGAAGCATTGATAGAATTTCTCATGATGTAGAAAATCTCAAGTTAAAAACTTTTGCACCCAAGGTTGATGAATCAATTAAAGCTTTATATGTTTCTATGGATGAAAGTAAGAAAAGAACTGTTATGCTTAGAGCTAAAAGAGAATTTTTAGAAAGGGCGTTTTCTAGTGATTGCTTTCATAAAAATGATGAAGATCTTAAGGTGATTGGTGTTTATTCTATTGATTCCTTGTTTAGTAAAATTAAAATTGATGATAAAGGGACTGAAGAAGAGTCAACTTTAGTTAGAGGGCATCTCGATAATTTGGAGGGTGAAAATCTTGATGAAAAAAATGATAAAAGTGGGTTTGGAGAGGTCAAAACTTTAACTAGTGATGTGCCCACTCTTTTGGATTACAAAGACTTTAATTATGATAGTTGCTCTTTGATTGAATGTATTTCTTTGTTGCAATCCATGATAAATTCACCTCATGCTTATGAACAAAATAAAGCTTTTACTAAACATATCGTAGATGCCATGATGAAAGCTTTGGAATAAAGTTGGAATTAGAGATTTCAATTCCTAGAAAATTACATGATGAATGGGAACCTACCATTAAAGTCAAGATTAAAAATTATGAGTGTTTTGCTTTATGTGATTTGGGTGCTAGTGTTTCCACAATTCCGAAGTCTTTATGTGATGTGCTTGGTCTTACCGATATTGAAGAATGTTCTCTTAATTTGCACTTGGCGGATTCCACTATTAAAAAGCCTTTGGGAAGAATTAATGATGTTCTTATTCTTGCAAATAGAAATTATGTGCCCATAGATTTTATTGCTCTTGATATTGACTGCAATCTGTCTTGTCCAATTATACTTGGTAGACCGTTTTTACGCACTATAGGTGTCGTGATTGATATGAAAGAAGGCAATATTAAATTTCAATTTCCACTAAGAAAGGGTATGGAACACTTCCCTAGAACAAGAATTAAGCCACCATATGAATCAATCATGAGGGAATCCTATGGATCAAAAACTAAAGATGACAATACTTGAATCTATGAATTATGCCTAGCTAGGGGCATAAAACGATAGCGCTTGTTGGGAGGCAACCCAATGAATAAAATTTATTTTTGTCTTTTTCTTTCTGTTCTTGAGTGTTTGCACAATTATGCCTCTGTTATGATTGTGTTTTTTATGTTTTAATTAGTATTTGTGCCAAGTAAAGCCTTTGGCATAGCTTTGGTGATAGTTGATTTGGTCCTATTGGAAAACAGAAACTTTTGCGTCCAGTAACATAATTGTTTAAATTCATAGAAGTGACAAAAAATTCTGAATTTTTTACACTAGGTTGATATAAAATTTCCTCTGTTGTCCTAATTTTTCAGAATTTTTGGAGCTACAGAAGTATGAGAACAGTCGCATCTTTACAGACTGTTCTGTTTTTGACAGATTATGTATTCTTTGCATTGTGTGCTTATTTTGATGAATCTATGGATTGTATCGGGGGGTATAAGCCATGGCAAAGTTAGAATACAGTAGATATAATGTAATAATAAAGTATGAATGGGTTTGCAACAGTACTTAAAGTGAAGATTGGTTTTATTATACTAACAGATCTCACGAAGGTTTTGTTAAGTTTTGTGTGATTGAAGTTTTCAAGTTTTGGGTGAGATCGCGATGGATGAAGGAATAAGGAGTGAAAAGAGACTAAGCTTGGGGATTCCCCATGGCACCCCAAGATAATAGTCAAGGAGAACCAGGCAACTAAGCTTGGGGATGCCCCGGAAGGCATCCCCTCTTTCTTCTAACGACCATCGGTATTTTACTTGGAGCTATATTTTTATTCGTCACATATCATGAGTTTTGCTTGGAGCGTCTTGTATTATATGAGTCTTCACTTGTTTCGCTTTTTTAGTTTGTCAGAAGTATCCTTGCTGGACACACCTATTTGAAAGAGCCAAAATTATGCTATGATTTGTTAGAATTGCTCTTTATGCTTCACTTAAATTTTTTGAGCTATGGAATTGCTCTAGTGCTTCACTTATATCTTTTTGAGCACGGTGTGCTTTAATATGTTTGAAGAAATACTCTCATGCTTCACTTAGATTTATTTGAGAGTTAGTAACTTTGAAGAAATTCTCCCATGCTTCACTTATATTATTTTGAGAGATGAAAATTTTATGCTCATGTTCTTCACTTAAATTTATTTTGAGCATGTCAAAAGCAATTACAATATATGAAACTAGTCCCAAAGTGATAGATATTCAAGAGGGATATAATAAAAACTTTCATGAAGATGATTGGACAAAATAAACTAGATTCTTTGTAATAGTTTTGAGATATGATGATAGTGATATGTGAGTCATGTTGGTGAGTAATTATGCTTTAGTAAGAATATTGGTGTTAAGGTTTGTGATTCCCTATGCAAGCACGAAGGTCAATAGTTATGCAATGAAATTACATCCTACTTGTGGTGCATTATTTGGTGTTAGTTATGCTTAATGCTCGCTTATATGATTTTTCGTTTCTTGGTTGGTTGCTTCTCAATCTTTTTGCTAGCCTCCACTTATACTAAGTAGAAATACTACTTATGCATCCAAAAAAATTAAAACCAGTTTTGCCATACAAGTCCACCATACCTACCTATATGCGGTATTTCCATGCCGATCTAAGTAAATTTGTATGTGCCATCTCCAATTTTCAAAATGAATTCCCTTTTTGTGTGCCCGTACCTCTCATGAAGCGGCAGGGGATGGCCAATATTTTCCATGCTAGATGTGTTATTCTCAAGATGAGTGTTTATTCACTTGTCATTGCACCAGAGTATGGCGGTAATAGGGATGCCCAGTCCCGAAATGAAAAAATGAATTTACTTTATGTTGTCAAATAATAAATTCCTTGGAAAGTGTTGGTATGGATGGTACCCGTGGATATGGCTAGCCGTGCAGTGTGAAAGAATGGTGGAAAAAGGAATAAACTTTATTTTCTGTTTGGGAACCGCCTATGATATATCTAGCATGGAAAGTGTTGGGAATTACTCAGTCGTTTTCGTTGACGGGAAAAGTAGGCCTCTCAAAAAATTTATCTCTCAATTTAAGCTTTGAGCTCTGGCACCTCTATAAATCCCTACTTCCCTCTGCGAAGGGCCTATCTATTTACTTTATGCATTTTTATTTGAGTCTCCATCTTCTCTTATAAAGCACCAACTAAGGGGCACTATGATCATACTTGAGTATTGGATGTAGCTAATATGTGAGTGTGTTTCATGAATGGATCAATGATTGAGCATGATGGGCTAAGGATAACTTTCTTTAGTGTTGATATTTTGAAAGACATGGTTGCTTGTTCATATGCTTGAGTATTGAAATCTTCATGTCAAAACTAGACTATGGCTTTGAACCATATAAGAGTCCAAATGTCCATGCTACAAAAGAAAAGAATATGTGATGAACATGTTAGGCAGCCTTCCACATCAATAATTCTGTTTTTAACATTTACCTACTCGAGGACGAGCAGGAATTAAGCTTGGGGATGCTAATACATCTCCAACGTATCTATAATTTTTTATTGTTCCATGCTGCTATATTATCATTCTTGGATGTTTTACAATCATTTTATAACAACTTTATATCATTTTTTGGGACTAACCCATTGACATAGTGCCCAGTGCCAGTTGCTTTTTTTTGCTTGTTTTTTACTTCGCAGAATATCAGTACCAAATGGAGTCCAAACGCAGCGAAACTTTTTGGAGATTTTTTCTGGACCAGAAGACACCCAATGGGCCAAAGAAGTACCAGAGGGGAGGCCCGAGGTGAGCACAAGACACCTGGGCACGCCCAGGTGGGTTGTGCCCACCTCGGTGACCTCCCGCACCGCCTCTTCGCCCTATAAATTCCCAAATATTCCAGAAACCCTAGGGGAGTCGACGAAACACAATTCCAGCCGCCGCAAGTTCCAGAACCACGAGATCCAATCTAGACACCATCACGGAGGGGTTTATCATCCTCATTGGTGCCTCTCTGATGATGCGTGAGTAGTTCACCATAGACCTACGGGTCCGTTGGCAGTAGCTAGATGGCTTCTTCTCTCTTTTTGATTCTCAATACAATGGTCTCTTGGAGATCTATTTGATGTAACTCTTTTTGCGGCGTGTTTGTTGGGATCCGATGAACTTTGAGTTTATGATCAGGTCTATATCCATGAAAGTTATTTGAGTTTTCTTTGATCTCTTATATGCATGATTACTTATAGCCTCGTATTTCTTCTTCGAATCTTTGGTTTAGTTAGGCCAACTAGATCGATTTTTCTTGCCATGGGAAGAGGTGCTTTGTGATGGGTTCGATCGTGCGGTGTTCTTTCCCAGTGACAGAAGGGGCAGCAAGACACGCATGTATCATTGCTATTAAGCATAACAAGATGGGGGCTATTCCTACATCAATAGATCTCGTCTACATCATGTCATCGTTCTTATTGCATTACTTCGTTTCTCCATGAACTTAATACACTAGATGCATGCTGGATAGCGATCGATTTGTGGAGTAATCGTAGTAGATGCAGGCAGGAGTCGGTCTACTAATCTTGGACGTGATGCCTATATAATGATCATTGCCTGGATATCATCATAATTATTCGATCTTCTATCAATTGCCCAACAGTAATTTGTTTACCCACCGTATGCTATTTTCTCGAGAGAAGCCACTAGTGAAATCTACAGCCCCCGGGTCTATTCTTTATCATATTTGCTTTGAGATCTATTTTTATTCGCTTTTATTTTCAGATCTATTATTCCAAAAACCCAAAAATACCTTGCTGCACTTTTTATTACTTATTTTATTTCGCGTTTTATAGAGAGTTATTTATCCAATCTATCACAAATTTTATCCCGTTCACTTGCCAATTTCTGGCGCCGATACCCAGGAGGGATTGACAACCCCACTTACGCGTTGGGTTGCAAGTATTTGTTCTTTGTGTGCAGGTACCATTTACATAGTGTTGCTTGGTTCTCCTACTGGATTGATACCTTGGTTTCATAACTCAGGGAAATACCTACCGTAGTTGTACTGCATCATCCCTTTCGCTTTGGGGAAATACCGACGCAGTTTCAAGCGACATCATACACTACTGGAAGAAAGGTTATACATAGAATCTTAGCAGTAGCGCGGTCTAGAGGAGAGGTGCTACTACTACTTATTAGTAGCGCCGGGAGCTAACCTGCGCTACAGGTAGTAGGATAGCAGTAGCGCAGGAGCACCAGGCATCACTACTGCTAAGTGGGCCACAAGGCCGCCCCCGGGTCTAGACTTAGTAGCAGCGTCTGATGTGCTACCAGCGCTACAGCTAATATGTTAGCTATAGCGCTGGTCGCATGACCCACGCTGCTACTAAAACTGCACGTGGGCAGGTGGTGGGCCTGAAGTAGTAGTAGCGCTGGACTCCTGAGGCGCGCTACTGGTAAGCTCACCTTACCGACTACCTTGCCCGGCTCGTCGGTTTCCTCTCCCTCACTCACTCTCACTCCGCTCGGTCACCGTCGCCAGCCGCCGTTGCCCGCGCGCCACCGCCACCGAGGTAGCTCCTCCTACCTCCCTCCTCCTTCCTCCCTCCTTCCCGCCTCCTCCCTCCTTCCTCCTTTCCTCCTTCCTGATACGTCTCCGTCGTATCTACTTTTCCTAACGCTTTTGCTCTTGTTTTGGACTCTAATTTGCATGATTTGAATGAAACTAACCCGAACTGACGCTGTTTTCAGCAGAACTACCATGGTGTTGTTTTTGTGCAGAAATAAAAGTTCTCAGAATGGAATGAAACTTTTTGGAGAATTTTTATACAATAAAAGAAAAATACTAGAGCCAAGAACCACCGGAGGGGGGCCCCTGGGTGAGCACAACCCACCAGGGTGCGCCTAGGTGAGTTGTGCCCACCTGGTGGCCCCGCAGACCCTGATTCCAACTCTATAAAATCCTATTTTTGGAGAGAAAAATCAGGGAGAAAGAATTATCATGTTTCACGAGTCAGAGCCGCCGCCGCCTCCTGTTCTTCATCGGGAGGCCAGATTTGGAGTCCGTTTGGGGCTCCGGAGAGGGGAATCTTTAATCTTCGTCATCACCAACCCTCCTTCATCGCCAATTCCATGATGCTCCCCACCGGGAGTGAGTAATTCCTTCGTAGGCTCGCTGGTCGGTGAGGAGTTGGATGACATTCATCATGTAATCGAGTTAGTTTTGTTAGGGCTTGATCCCTAGTATACACTATGTTCTGAGATTGATGTTGCTATGACTTTGCTATGCTTAATGCTTGTCACTAGGGCCCGAGTACCATGATTTCAGATCTGAACCATTTATGTTTTCACCATTATATCTATGTTCTAGATCCGATCTTGTAAGTTATATGCACCTGCTATGTGTTATGATCCGTAAACCCCGGAGTGACAGTATTCGGGATACTTTCCGGTGATGACCGTAGTTTGAGGAGTTCATGTGTTCACTATGTGTTAATGCTTTGTTCCGGTTCTCTATTAAAAGGAGGCCTTAATATCCCTTAGTTTCCTTATGGACCCCGCTGCCACGGGAGGGTAGGACAAAAGATGCCATGCAAGTTCTTTCCATAAGCACGTATGACTATCTATAGAATACATGCCTACATTATATTTATCAACTGGAGCTAGTTTTGTATCGCCCTAGGTTATTACTGTTATATGATGAATATCATCCAACGAATCATCCTATCCAATGCCTACGAGTTTTTCACATATTGTTCTTTCTAAGTTACTACTGCTGCTGTTATTGTGACAACTGCTGCAAAATCATTGCTATCACTGTTACTGTTACTATTACTGCTACCACTGCTACCAAAATTATCATATTACTGTGCTACTGATTATCTTGCTGCAGATATTTAATCTCCAGGTGTGGTTGAATTGACAACTCAACTACTAATACTTGCAAATATTCTTTGGCTCCCCTTGTGTCGAATCTATAAATTTGGGTTGAATACTCTACCCTCGAAAACTATTGCGATCCCCTATACTTGTGGGTTATCAAGACCTTTTTCTCGCGCCGTTGTCGGGGAGCATAGCTATATTTGTTGAGTCACTTGGGATTATTATAAATTTATCATTATGAAGAATCTGAAGGATACCAAGACTAAGATTTTCCCTCTAAGACGAGGGGAGGTAGGGAACTGCCATCTAGCTCTACCCTTGATCCACCTTCTATTTTGAGTAAACTTGCAACACCACCACATGCTGTTAATCCTGATATGTCGCAAGTTATTAATGATGCTACTTATGCTATGAATGACACTCATGATGATGCTAGTACCTTGCTTGATGATAATGTGCCACTAGGTGAATTTCTTGATGAATAAATTGCTAGAGCTAAAGATATTGAGAATGCTGATACTGATGAAATTACTGAAACTGATGAAGTGCTTGAAACTAAAAATCTTGAAACACATGTTAGACCTAGCGCTCCTAGATATGAATTGCCTAAAGTACCTAAAGGCTATGTTATGGATGAGGAGACAGCTAGAGATTTTCTTGCTTGCAATGATAGAGATGATCTTAAAAAGTTATTATGCAAACTAAAAGAAAAATCTTTGAATGCTAAAATGAAATGTGATCCTCAGTTTGCTACTTCTCCTATCTTTGTTGATGATAAGGATTATGAATTATCTGTCGACCCAGAGTTAATTACTTTGGTTGAATCTGATCCTTTCCATGGTTATGAAACTGAAACTGTTGTGGCACATCTTACTAAGTTAAATGATATAGCCACCCTTTTTGCTCATGATGATAAAATTCGTTACTATTATATTCTCAAATTATTTCCATTCTCATTAAAGGGTGATGCTAAGATATGGTACAATACTCTTACTCCTGGTTGTGTGCGTAGTCCCCAGGATATGATTTACTACTTCTCTGAAAAATATTTTCCTGCTCATAAGAAACAAGCTGCTTTACAGGAAATATTTAACTTTGTGCAAATTGAAGAAGAGAGTCTCCCACAAGCTTGGGGAGGCTTCTCCAATTACTTAATGCTTTGCCTGATCATCCACTTAAGAAAAATAAAATAGTTGATATCTTCTATAATGGACTAACCGATGCTTCTAGGGACTTCATAGATAGTTGTGCTGGTTGTGTTTTCAGGGAACGGACCGTTGAACAAGCTGAGGAGTTATCGAATAATATATTGAAAAACTATGATGATTGGACTCTTCCTGAACCACCGCCTAAACCCACTCCGAAGAAGAGGGGTATCTTATATCTCAGTCCTGAACATATGCAAGAAGCAAAGAAAAGTATGAAGGAAAAATATATTAAAGCAGAGGATGTTAAAAATTTGCCTCCTATTGAATAAATACATGTACGTAACACACCACCACAAAAGGTGGTATAGGTAAATTCTTTAATGAAGTTTGATGAAAGTGATATCCCTTATAATAAACATCCTACACTGGTACAACGAGGTGCTATACAAATAGTTTTTAACCCCTTTCCGCGACGGCGTTTTGAACCATCGCCTAGTGAGTGACTGCGATAGGGGGGTCCTTCCCACATGACCCAGAAACCATCGGGGATAGGCCCTCCGGTCACACACGCTCGGTAAAATGAGGTCGTGTGCGACGGGCGAGCGATCAAATACGGTTATACAGGCCCAATCGGTTCCGGTCGTAAGTACATCCCACACAGTCAGTCCCAAACAAACGTTTCTGTTTGTTATGTACATTCCACACAGTCAATCCAAGGAATACTTTCCGTTCTTATGTACATCCCACACAGTCAATCCAGGAAAAACGTTTCCGTTCATATGTACATCCCACACAGTCAATCCAGGGAAAACGTTTCCGTTCGTATATATATCCCACACAGTTTTACGTATAGCCTCGTGTGTGATAGGTGTAACTATCACACACGCTCTGCCTCGGTTAACCATTTGCTTTTATTCAACTACATCTCACATGATTTGATGAAGAAAAATGTATGGCATTGGGCTATCCATCACAAGCGCTTTTACTGCTAGAACCATTTGCAAAGTTCCATGACCCATTTAGCAGGTTTATTAGTTTACAATTAATAATTCTAGTATTACGCAAATTCACATTTCATATCGAACAGCTGTTTGCCAATTTCATATCAGGCACATGAATATATTTTAACATCACAGTACGAAAGCTACCTGAAAACAGCACAATACAGCATATAGCTAGTTCACCTTCATAAGAACAATATTAGAACAAAATATTCATTTCCCTAATTGAGATCATCCAGGCTCGTCTTATCCACCTCTGCTTTTAGTTCAGTAAGAACCTGTTTTGCTCTGGCCAACTGGGAAAGTGCCTCCTCCTTCGCCAACACCATCTTAGCAAAGTCTAATTAAAAAAATCTGAGCTCATTCTCCATCTTCCTCTTTTTATCCCGCATCTTCAAATATTCTTCAGTGTTGACAACACTTTCTCTAAGCCTACCTCTGTTCTCTTCCTCATACATGCTCCAGAGCTTTGCTAGGCACATCTTCAAAGACTGTGGCCACTCTTGATCAACCCACTCCAGGTAAGAACACTTCCGTTCATTCTATAATATTTAAAACTATATCAGTAACAATTGTAGGGGAAATGGGTTTCTAGCAACATAGAAAATCACCAAATACATATTTTGAAAAAATGAAGAAACAGGTTAATTATGACATATCTTCTCAAAAAGATCAATGTGCAAATGAATTAATTGCTACTGAGACAACAACCAAATTCTGAAATATCAGAAGCTATAATTAACTACAACAACGCTACAAGTTCTTAGTCATGTACTAAAAATAAGAAATTGAACATTTTATGAGGAAGCTAAATATAACTGCAACAGCATAGCGACAGTGTTTGGATGACAGCAAATTGATACTAACAGGTGTGTACATGCACAAATTTAGTAACATAGAACTAATAGCACTAAGGCCGTCCACTATGTATGCCAAAACCGGTGTAAAGACAATTGTTGCTACATTTGGCACCGGTGCCCTGCACTGGCGAGCCGATGCAGCGGAAAAAATCAGGGACCCGGACTCCGGAGCACCTAGTTGCTCTGATGCCCAGTTCCTTTGTGCCATAAAGATTTAGTATTTTACTACTTGGCTGCTCGAATGTGTGGACCAAAGTTGGCTGCACAAACTGCTGAAGCGGTGCCAAATAATTTTCTAATGGCACCGCTGATGAGATGGCAACATTTTTAGATACCAGGTACAAACTGTGACACTGTCTTAACATCCAGAATAACATAGCACAGTGACAGTGTCTGAATCACATCTAACAAATGATTTGTAACAATGAAAGTGGGGCTAACCTTCTCTGCACATGCCAGAAACTTCCTCCCACTATCCACAGATTCAAACGCAACTAGCTTCACGCATGGAGATTGATGGTGACAACGAGCAGGCAGATCTTCAGCCACCCCGCTCCATTCGTTGCAACTGATGGTCCTAGGGAGCTACAAGAGGAAGAAATGACTCAAATCGACCGCTGGGTTAAAATCATTCATTCCAAGTCATAACCCGAGAAAGAGAAGAGAGGCATACCCGGGTGCTGAAAAATTCGTCGGAGGAGGAGGAACCGCTGGAGAGGTCATTGAGGAAGAACATGGCGACCTCGGTGGTAGGATGCGAGACGGCAAGAGCGAGGAAGCAAGCGAGGAAGCGGCTATAGCTTTTGAAGGAAGGAAGGAGGAAACAGGGGAAATGTGACTTGTGGTCGGGGAGAAAAGGTGTGGGGAGGGGGGGTGGGCGGGGGTAGATATTTCGGCGGTAGGCCAAAAATTTCGAAATATGGAGGGAAACTTTACGCGCGGTGCCACCGGACACCATTCACTTTGGACGATTGTGTGCATCGCAAACGATTCTTATGCTTTACGCTCATGGGATGAGTTTGATAATTCAAATTTTGGTGGAAATTTCCCTGGGTACTGTCCTCATCCACGTCATTGCATAATTTAACATCGCTTGCTAATTTGGGCACACAAAAGAGCGTACAGCACAGAGACCACACTTACTGAATCGAGCAATTTTAGTAATTAAACAGAGCCAGTTGACCTGAACATTGCTTTAACAAAAGACCAGCATTAAAAACAAAGCCTAAGTATGCATAATTTTAACAAAGCCGCCGCCGCGCCAACCTATGCTTCACCGGTGTGAGATGAGATGTCGATGACTTATCCTGGCGACATGCCGCCATTGGTGGACTCTGCATCCCCCCTGCTAAAGTCGACCGTGTCCTTGTCCTCGTCCTCGGCGCCGCCCTCAAGGTTGTAGTACTCATAGTACTGGCTGCGCCAGAGCTCGCATTGGTACTCCACTGCCGATTCCTCGATGGACAGACTCTTCTCTACCTCGACCTCGGCCACGCGCAACTCCTCCTCCCGGCGCTCCTCGATCTTCGCCGCCTCCTGCATCTCCAGCTCCCGCTCGGCGATCTCATGAGGAAGCAGGTGCTCCATGGCCACCGCCGCCTTTTCAGACGTGGGTTGCATGCTAGATTTCAAGGTGGCCTGGAATATCTTGGCGTGTGCATCCTTGATCTTGGCGTGGATGGCCTTGACCCGCGCCAGGGCGCAATCGGTGGCACGGACAGCAGCTCGAGCGCTCTCGGCATTTGCAGCCGCCGTCGCAGTAGGTGTTGCAGCCATCTCGGCTGCTGCAACTGCCTTGTCGGTTGCCACAGACGCCCTCTCGGCGGATGCGGCCGCGCTTAATGCGGATGCGGCGGCACTCTCGGCGTAGGCGACCGCGCTCTCGGCGCAGGCGGTGGCGCTCGGGGAGGACGCGGCCACCGTACGGGCCCTCACGAAGCGTTTCCACGGCGTCATCTTTGCAAGAAGGGGTTGAGGGAATGGGGATCGGGATTCATGGATTCGGGGGTTGCCGGCACTGGAGCAGACGAGCCGGCGAAGCTTAAGGAGGAAGACTTAAATAGACCCACGAATTTTCATCGCAAACGGTTCCTACAAAAAACTGTGTGTGATATTGTTGATATTTTTTATTAGCTGTGAAAGACGAATTTGGAGTAAAATGGCAACGGATGGTGTTTTAAATGTACGAGAAAATTTGTAGTACTAATACAACTATCATGTCAAAATTTGTAAAATTTCAGGGGTCATTTGACCTTTTAAGACATTTTAAGTGATTTTCTAGCGATTTAATGACCGTAATTCAAATTTGAACTACATCTACATGCAATGGCTAACCATAACGGTTTGAAAAATCATATTTGTGTACTTGTGTGCGGGTTAATTCCATGTGCAGTAAATTAGAAGGATTTTTCAAACATATTGGTCTCACGGCTATGACACATGCATGGAGTGTCATGGCATTTAAATTCCAAAAAATTAAAAAAAAATTAGAAACACATGAAACCTTGCTTGATGTAACGTCATGCCACCAAGATGATGTGGTAAAAATTTTGGCATGTTTGACGAAAGTTGGACACACACCCCTCACAAACCGGAGCAACTCACTAGAAGGCTCGTGGTTCCGAGAGGGAACAATGAATGTTTGATGACGAACGGGAGATAACTTCCTCTTATGACCTTCAAATTTTTTCAACATTTAACGTGCACTAATACAATTATCATGTGAAAATTTGGAAAATTCTAGGGGTCATTTGACCTTTTAAAGACATTTAAGTGATTTTCTAGCCATTTAATGACCATAATTCAAATTTGAACTACATCTACATGCAACGGCTAACCATAACGGTTTGAAAAATCATATTTGTGTACTTGTGTGCGAGTTAATTCCATGCGCAGTAAATTGGAAGGAATTTTCAAACATATTGGTGTCACGGCCTGGACACATGCATGGAGTGCCATGGCATTTAAATTCCAAAAAATTAAAAAAAGATAAAAAAACACATGAAACCTTGCTTGATGTAATGTCATGCCACCAAGATGATGTGGTAAAATATTTGGCATGTTTGACGAAAGTTTGGACACACACCCCTCACAAAACCGGAGCAACTCACTAGAAGGCTCGTGGTTCCGAGAGGGAACAATGCATGTTTGATGACGAACGGGAGATAGCTTCCTCTTACGGCCTTCAAATTGTTTCTACATTTAACATGCACTAATACAACTGTCATGTGAAAATTTGGAAAATTCTAGGGGTCATTTGACCTTTTTAAGACATTTAAGTGATTTTCTAGCCATTTAATGATCGTAATTCAAATTTGAACTACATCTACATGCAACGGCTAGCCATAACGGTTTAAAAAATCATATTTGTGTACTTGTATGCGAGTTAATTCCATGTGCAGTAAATTGGAAGGAATTTTCAAACATATTGGTGTCACGGCCTGGACACATGCATGGAGTGCCATGGCATTTAAATTCCAAAAAATTAAAAAAGGATCAGAAACAAATGAAACCTTGCTTGATGTAATGTCATGCCACCGAGATGATGTGGTAAAAAATTTGACATGTTTGACGAAAGTTTGGACACACACCCCTCACAAATCGGAGCAACTCACTAGAAGGCTCGTGGTTCCGAGAGGGAACAATGAATGTTTGATGACGAACGGGAGATAGCTTCCTCTTACGGTCTTCAAATTTTTTCTACAGTTAACGTGCACTAATACAACTGTCATGTAAAAATTTGGAAAATTTCAGGGGTCATTTGACCTTTTAAAGACATTTAAGTGATTTTCTAGCCATTTAATGACCGTAATTCAAATTTGAACTACATCTGCATGCAACGGCTAACCATAACGGTTTGAAAAATCATATTTGTGTACTTGTGTGCGAGTTAATTCCATGTGCAGTAAATTGGAAGGAATTGTCAAACATATTGGTGTCACGGCCTGGACACATGCATGGAGTGCCATGCCATTTAAATTCAAAAAAATTAAAAAATGATTAGAAACACATAAAACCTTGCTTGACGTAATGTCATGCCACCAAGATGATGTGGTAAAAAAATTGGCCTGTTTGACAAAATTTTGGACACACACCCCTCACAAACCGGAGCAACTCACTAGAAGGCTTGTGCTTTCGAGAGGGAACAATGCATGTTTGATGAAGAATCGATGATAGCTTCCTCTTATGGGCTTCAAAAAAATTCTACAGTTAACGTGCACTAATACAACTGTCATGTAAAAATTTGGAAAATTTCAGGGGTCATTTGACCTTTTTAAGACATTTAAGTGATTTTTTAGCCATTTAATGACCGTAATCCAAATTTGAACTACATCTACATGCAGCGGCTAACCATAATGGTTTGAAAAATCATATTTGTGTACTTGTGTGTGATTTAATTCCATATGCAGTAAATTGGAACCAATTTTCAAACATATTGGTGTCACGGCTTGGACACATGCATGGAGTGCCATGGCATTTAAATTCCAAAAAATTAAAAAATGATCAGACGATGTAAATATCTGGTGTTCAAAAAAGAAAGTGTAAAGATCTGGCAAGACAACTGGGCCCCACACGATTGGCACTCTATTTTGCTCCTCGAGGTTTGGAAGGTGAGTGGCGCGGGTTATTAATCAGACACGGTTCTGTATTGGAAACCGTCAGCTATTAAGTTCAGACACGGCTTTTGCTGTGGGAATCGTGTGTAATTCAAACTACAGTACTCGTAAATTCCGGCGAACGGCGTGTGTACTGTTCCCGTCAATCTAGATTCCGGCCGTCAATAAATACTACCTTGCTCACGTCGTCCCGCCTGCATTCTCATCTACATCCTCCACTCGCTCCCCCCCTCTCTCTCTCAAATCTCTGCCATGGCACCGCCGATCTGCCCACGCGCCGACGAGGAGGCGCCGCCCCCCAAGGACGCTCAGTCGAAGAGCAGCGATGAGGAGGACCCCTACACACCACCGGACGAGGTTGCGTCGGACCCCCCAACTTTGGAGTGGTTTTGGGGCTAGTACAATCTTTGTCTGTGGAAGTCGCTGCCGCCGGCTGAGAAAGCCAGGCAAGTGGCGTTCAAGAAGGAGATGGCGGAGGAGGAAGCTAGGTACCAGGCGGCCTGTGAAGCCCGTGATGCCGCCTGGAAAAAGGAGGCGGTGGAGCTTTGGGGGCGGGCACGTCGTCGTGCGGAGGAGGTGTACGAAGACGGGTACTTCGCGAGGAAGGTCAAAGGTGCTAGGCGCCTCATCGCTGCGTGGAGGTGGGCTGATAAGCTCCAGCGTGCCACCGATGAGGAGCTTCGGTGGGCGCCCAACGAAATGGCAAGATCGTTCGTGCTCGTCCACCAGCAAGAGGCATATCGGTACGTCAAGTGTTGCGAGGCGGAGTACTGCCTCTGCGCTGGGAAGACGCCGTGCACCAGGGAGCTGCTGGCGAGGGGCTGCCGGAATACTACCCCTAGGAGGGATTATTAGTTTTACTATTGTTTGTTTTCAATTTTATGCATTGTACCTAGTAGTTAAGTATCATCACGTATATGTGATGATATTATATATATTCTGTGATGAACTAATGAACAATTAATATATATATTATGAATTCCATTTTCTATCTGTTTTTGTATACTAATTTGTATCTGGCTGTTATCATCCACATATATAGAATGGAAAGCATATACACACACATTGAAACAGAACATATAAGAACGGAAAACAGAGTACACACATTGAAACAGAGCAATAAACAAAGCAATATTATGATTGATGTGAATACATAGCGATCCAAGTCAAAACGACTCAACAAAATAAAACGCGTCCATGAGACCATGACCAGCAGCCCTTGCCTACGGTAGCTCTTGGCTCTGCCTGAACTCGTGCAGGCGTTCGTCCAAGCGGTCGACACGCTCACGGTACATCTGGAGTGCGATCTCGAGCTCCAAGTTGGCTATTTCATCAGAGATCACCAGCTCGAGGATGTGATGGCCATGTTCCTCTACTGCGCCCAGGTGAACACCTGGGCCAAGGAGGCGGTCGAGCCTAGCGGCCAGCGCATTGGCATCGAGCGGGCCGCGGACAAGGCGAACGGCGTGACCCATGCGAATGGCGCGGCGGGCGTCCGGTGCAAGTACGGTGCGGCCGGCCTCTGGTGCAAGTACGGCACAAACGGCCTCTGCCCACTCGTGGCGAGGAATGGGGGTACTGACGGGACGTGTACCCAGCTGCGACACCCTGTCGACAGCAGGCAAGCGCCAATGGATCCGCTCTTGCTATGGGGCGCGCCGCGCCTCTTGCTCTGTGGCGCTCCAACGGTCTCGCTGTGCGGCGAGCCGCAGCCTATCGACACGGATGCGCCTAGCTTGCTCTGCAGCGCGCCATCGATCATGTTGTGCGGCGAGCTGCAGCCTCTCGGCGCTGACATGCCTATCTTGATCCGCGGCACTGAAGCGCCATGCACCAAGGGTCTGCTCAACCCTGGTGATGACGCGCATCACGGCGTCGTCCATCGCATTGCCGGGAAGCGCCTCTGCCTCGACAGGCCGTGGCGCCTTCTCATTTTCCTCGTCGAGGAGGTTGATGGTAGAGGCGGCGCTTTGGTGGGTTGGCATGCTTGGAAAAGGTGGATGTGCTACAGGTTGTGCTTGTTGCCTCCGTGTGTCGCGCGCCGCGCGCAATATTGCTGGGTGGCGGCGGGAAACCGGTGAGGAAATGGCGGGAAACGGTGGCGTATTCATAAAACACCATCAATTAATGGAAACTTAGCATAGAAGGAACATCGAGCTAGCACGATGCGTGCGGGCATATTGCTCGCCCAAGGCTATGATCCATATACTTGTGTGCCCAACAGAGCACACTATTCACAGTAAAGAATACTATTCTGTTTATCCTAGTAGAGCAGTGGTGGCAAGCATCACAAGAAGTAAATGATGATCAGATGATCGTTTATCCTAGCTAATTATGCATGTAATAGTTTACTTTGGTGTGTGGAAATGTCATGTGTGTACTAGCCACCTATGTAATTGGATGTTTGCCGCGTATCACACACATCTTGTTTATGTGAAACATTTCTGTTCTCTTGGCTCAACACAAACAGTTTATCGGAATGAAGTGTATGCCCTCCATTGCACACACTTTGATCTGGCTGAACCATTTCTGTTGCGTTGCCTAATCAAAAATAGTTCATTCGAGTGAACCGTATGCCATATATTACACACACCTTGATCTGGCTGACCATTTCTTTTGTGTTGCCTAATCACAAATAGTTCATCTGAGTGAATTGTATGCCGTATATCGCACACACACCTTCATCTGGCTGCCCGTTTATGTTGTTCCGCCTCATCACAAACAGTTTATCCGAGTGAACTGTATGCCGTATATCACACACACCTCCATCTGGCTGCCCATTTCTTTTGTTCTGCCTCATCACAAATAGTTCATTGAATTGAACTGTATGCCCCGCACGCACATGCAACTAAAATCTGAACCGTGTTTGATGTATCCGCCATCGCAAACGTTTTGCATCTTTTTTGATGGTTTTTTTACATCATCATTTGCGATTAATGCATCGCACACAGTTTCGTTGAAGGGTCTCTAATTGTAGTGTCACGTTAGCAGCATCCTATAGTAGTGCTAGGCAATGCCTTTATGAGTTTGACAACTACATTAGAAAACAAGATCACTTCAATGCCAATGTTATGAAACAATTGAAATATAATTCTGATATGATTGCTCGCTTGAGTGACTTGTTATTTAGAATCTCCAATGATGTTAGAGGTGTAGGAAAACATGCCTCTATGGTTCAAACTCAACTAGAACAAGTTGCTAAATCTCAAAGAGAATTGCTAGATAAAATGAATAATAATATAAATGACTTTGCTGTTAGAGTAGCAACTAGAGGAGGTAAAATGACTCAGGAACCACTTTACCCTGAGGGACATCCTAAAAGAATTGAATAAGATTCACAAAGAATTGATAATGATGCACCTAGTCCTTCTAAAAAGAAAAAGAAAAAGAAAAATGATAGGACTTTGCATACCTCTAGTGAACCTGAGAAAGGAAAACCTTCTGAGGATAATAATGTCTCTATTTCTGATGCTGAAACTCAATCTGGTAATGAACATCCACCTAGCAATAATGAAAATGAAAATGATGATGTTCATGAAGACACTCAACCAGACAATGATAAAGAACCAGATAATGAAGTTGAAATAGAACCAGTTGTTGATCTTGATAACCCACAACCTAAAAATAAAAGAGACAATAAAAGAGACTTTATTGCTAGAAAACATGGAAGAGAAAGAGAACCATGGGTTCAAAAACCCATGCCCTTTCCACCTAAATCAACTAAGAAAAAGGATGATGAAGAATTTGAACGCTTTGCTGAAATGCTTAGGCCAGTCTTTTTGCGCACTCGCTTGACTGATATTTTAAAGATGGCCCCTTATGCAAAGTATATGAAAGACATCATCACTAATAAGAGAAAAATACCTGAAGCTGAAATCTCCACCATGCTTGCTAATTATTCTTTTAAGGATGGAGTACCTAAAAAACTTAGAGATCCAGGAATACCAACTATACCTTGCTCCATCAAATGAAATTATGTCAAAACTGCTTTATGTGATTTAGGAGTTGGTGTTGGTGTTATGCCTTTCTCCTTATATAAAAGACTTGATTTGAATAAACTCACACCTACTGAAATATCTTTGCAAATGGCTGACAAATCAACTGCCATACCTATCGGTATTTGTGAGGATGTGCCCGTTGTTGTTGCAAATGTTACTATCTTAACTGACTTTGTTATACTTGAGATGCCCGAGGGCGACAACATGTCGATTATCCTTGGTAGACCTTTCTTGAATACTGCAGGGGCTGTTATTGATTGCAACAAAAGCAAGGTCATGTTTCATATCAATGGTAATGAGCATACGGTGCACTTTCCGAAGAAGCAATTCCAAGTGAATGGTATTAATGTTATTGAAAAATCTCCGACACTCACTATTGGAAGTTTTCAACTACCTTTAGCTACTGCCAAAAAGAAATATGAAATGCTTATTGTTGGGGATATGCATATCCCCGTTGAGGTAACTTAGTGTTTTACGAAAGTTCTTCGGTCTCATGCTAATCAAAGGTGGTTGTTAATAAGACTTGATCAACCTTATTAATGGATCATCTTTGAGAGGTATGAGGTTGATGAATTTAGTGAGCACAATCTTCTGTCCTTACCTTTTGTTTTCTGTTTTTAGTAGTTAAATAAAATAAAATGCCATGTTTTGCCTGTTTTCTAAATTTCCCGTGCAATAAAAAATGACCCAAAATAAAAGTTCTCAGAATGTTCTAAAAATTTAATACGATTTTGTCTGAATATTTCTAAATTTTTAGTGCAAATAATATCAGAGGGGGGGTGCACCAGGTGGGCACAACCCACCTGGGCGCGCCAGCAGCCCCAGGCGCGCCATGGTGGGTTGTGGTCGCCACGTGGGCCCCCTCACTTATCTCTTTAGCCCATGTCATCACCTACCTCCAGAAAAAATCACCATTGCTCTCTCTCTCGTGTTCTTGCTCTCAAACCTACGAATTTCGATCTTTTTACTCGAAGCTCCGTTTTCGAAACTGTTTTGGGGGATTGCTACTTGGTATGTGACTCCTCCATTGCTCCAATTAGTTTTTGTTTTAGTAGATTATATTTTGAATAATTAGCTACTCTTGGTGCTGCTGTAGATGAGCTTGCATGTTGAATTCTTAGAGTTCTAAGTAGTTTGAATGCTTAATATGGCCTCTATGCATCCCTATGAGTAGTTGCTATCAATCTTGTGAAGTTTTGTTGACAAAAATTTTGTGGACTAGAAATTTTCAGAATTTTGTTCATAGGAATAATATGAGTTTCTTTAGGAAGTTTGCCTCCAAGAAGAGCTCTAAGGGAGTCATTGGGGAATCATCGGACAATTATCTCACTATTCGAAGAAGGGCGGAGGTGCGACCGTGTGAATGGCCGCATAACCCCTTCATGGATGGAGCCGGAATCCATCAAGAGTTCACATAATTTGCTGCTAATGCTGGGCTTACTGGCTTCATCGCAGCTGAGTGTGAACAATACCATCTCCTCACAAATTCCTTTGTGTAAAATTTTCATTTTCTGAGTAGGAATAACCCACCTGCAGTGCAGTTTAATTTATATGCTGAAACTCGCCAGATACCACTCACTGATTTTTGTGACATATGCTTGATCCCTTCTGACGGGGAAATAAGAGAGCCTAGGCCTGCAGAGTTTGAGGACTTTTATCGTACTCTTTCAGTGGGAGATGAGAGAGGCGTGTCGAGCGTCACTGCTACTAGCTTACAGTTTCCTTCTATGCATTATTTTGCTTTGTTCATCGCGAAGTGTTTAGTTGCTAGAGAAAAGGTTGGTGCACTTAGTGCCCCCGACTTTGCCATCTTGCGTCGTGCACTTTATGGCGATAACACTTTTAGCCTTGGGGCTATTATTGCACGTCGTCTGCACCTTAACAGAACTAAGGGCAAAATTCATGGCGGTATTTATGCTACTCGCTTATCGAGTCACTTCAACGTTCAGATATGCCAACATGATTATCCTTTACCCAGGGTTTATTTAGATCACCAGGCGATGAGGGATCACCAGTTTATAGATATTGATAACTCCATTAACAATATTCCTTACACCCTGGTTTTCAGTGAGAACACCCGTGATATTATTCCGTTGCCTACACCTGCTTTGTTTGATTCTATTGCCAGGGGCGGATACAAGATCATGCCTGAGGACATTATTGCCTACCGGAACGCCCAGGTAGAGGCGGAGGAAGAGCCTCAGGAGTGGGATGCTCGGGCACCCACACCACAACACTTCAACATAGGACCAGATGGCTACTACGAGTGGTGATTACCAAGCTAGGCCAAAATCCTAAGCTTGGGGGAGTACGTATTTTCACCGACATTACATTCATGTTCACACATTTTATTCCAGTTGTCGGTGTTCACACTTTTTCATTGTATTATCCATGCTAGATTTATTTTTTCGCTTTCTTCTTGTGTGTTTTAAAAACTTTGAGAAAATCCAAAAAAGAATGTTTCTTGCTTCTTTTCGATTTTTCTTTCTAGTTTAGTTAGTTGTAGTATTAAAAATAAAACCCAAAAAGATTTCCTTGTTCTTCTTTTGTTTGTTGGGAGCTTTCCCGTGTAAATAAATTTTCTCGTTTTAGTTTTCCTTTTTCTTTGACTAGCTTTCTTCTAGAGAAAACTAAAAAACTCCAAAAATATTTCAGTGTGTTTCTATGAATTTCTTTTCTTTTTTGTTGAGTCTTCCTAAGGAGAGGACCATAATGAAAATGTTGAGTGGCTCTCATATGCACTATTGTTGATCTAATGAAGAGCTCATGGTTACTTTGTCTTCTCCTTTCGAATAAAATGGTTTGCAGATTCCAGCTTAGTCCACGACACTCTTGCACTATTATTATTTTCATCATTCGATCGTGCAAGTGAAAGACAATAATGACGATATTTGATGAATTGGCTGTGGCAGAGAGAAACGGGTATGAACTCAACTTGTTCTGTTTTTGTAAATATGTTTAACCTAGTATCCATGATTCAGCCTATTATGATCAAACATGTTTGCAATGACAATTAGAGACTATAGTTTCTCATGCCATGCTTAAGTAGCTAGGAGTGGATAATGATTTATCTTGGATGTCAACATGCATTAAAATGATTGTGATGTAGTATGATGATATGGTATCCTCCTCCGAATGTTTCAAGTGGCTTGACTTGGCACATATTCGTGCATGTAGTTGAATCAAAACCAACATAGCCTCTATGATATTTATGTTCATGGTGTTCATATCCTACTCATGCTAGTATTCAATGTTTATTATGCATAATGCATGTTCATGACCGTTTTCGCTCTCTAGCTGGCCGCTTCTCAACCTATTTGCTAGCCTTCGCCTGTAAGCGGAAATACTGCTTGTGCATCAAAATCCTAAAACCCAAGTTATTCCAGATGAGTCCACCATATCTACCTATATGCGGTATTACCTTGCCGTTCTAAGTAAATTTGCATGTGCCACCTCTAAAATTCCAAATGAACATCTGTTTTTTGTGTGCCTGGATTGTTCATAGAGCGACAGGGGGTAGTCGGTATCTTCCATGCTAAGCGGGTTATTCTCATGATGAGTGTTTATTCACTCGTCCTTGCACGAGAGGGGCGGTAATAGGGATTCCCAGTCCCGAATTCAAAAATTACAAATAACTAAACAAAACTCCCCCAGGATTGTTGTTGGTATGGATGGTATCCGTGGATTCGGCTAGCCGTGGAGTGTGATTGTTGGTTTTGGTGGTTGGGGGGGGGGGAATGAACCTTTACTTTTATCGCTTGGGAACCGGCACTAATGTGTTTAGCATGGAAGATATTGATAACTTTTGGTCGTGATGTGAATAGGAAGGGTGCATTTCCCAAAATTTCATTTATCTCTGATTTAAGCTTCGAGCTCTGGCACCTCTGCAAATCCCTGCTTCCCTCTGCGAAGGGACTATCTATTTAATTTTATGTTGTGTCATCACCTTCTCAAATAAGCGCTAGATATGAGAGCACTATTGTCATCCTCATGCATTGTGTATAGTTAATGTTGATTGCATCATGACTGGATATTTTCTACCATGAATTACAATGTTTAGTCGCTGCTTGAACTTTGGAGGTGCTCTGCATTTATGTTTTGCGATCTCCGAAAGGGCTAGCGAGATACCACAGTTGTCATATTATATCATGGTTGTTTTGACAAAGTGTTGTCATTTGAGATATCTTATTATTACTCGCTAGTTGCTTATGCCATTGATATGAGTTAATATAATTTTAAGAGTTATTATCGACATGGTTAGTCATAATCTCTACTGAAAACCTGGGTGCTACTTAATCTTATTTATGCAAACAAGAACAAAAGAGTTCGTAAAAGTTTTTCTTTTTCACTTTCAGTTTATCAACTGAATTGCTTGAGGACAAGCAAAGGTTTAAGCTTGGGGGAGTTGATACGTCTCCATCGTATCTACTTTTCCTAACACTTTTGCTCTTGTTTTGGACTCTAATTTGCATGATTTGAATGAAACTAACCCGGACTGACATCGTTTTCAGCAGAACTACCATGGTATTGTTTTTGTGCAGAAATAAAAGTTCTCGGAATGGAATGAAACCTTTTGGAGAATTTTTATACAATAAAAGAAAAATACTGGAGCCAGAACCACCAGAGGGGGGGCCCTGGGTGAGCACAACCCACCAGGGCGCGCCCCCCTCCATGCGCGCCCAGGTGGGTTGTTCTCACCTGGTGGCCCCGCATACCCTGATTCCAACTCTATAAAATCCTATTTTTGGAGAAAAAAATCAGGGAGAAAGAATTATCTCGTTTCACAAGACGGAGCCGCCGCCGCCTCCTGTTCTTCATCGGGAGGCCAGATCTAGAGTCCGTTTGGGGCTCCGGAGAGGGGAATCTTCGATATTCGTCATCACCAACCCCCCTTCATCGCCAATTCCATGATGCTCCCCACCGGGAGTGAGTAATTCCTTCGTAGGCTCCTTGGTTGGTGACGAGTTGGATGAGATTCATCTTGTAATCAAGTTAGTTTTGTTAGGTCTTGATCCCTAGTATCCACTATGTTCTGAGATTGATGTTGCTATGACTTTGCTATGCTTAATGCTTGTCACTAGGGCCCGAGTGCCATGATTTCAGATCTGAACCGTTTATGTTTTCACCATTATATCTATGTTCTAGATCCGATCTTGCAAGCTATATGCACCTGCTATGTGTTATGATCCGTAAACCCCGGAGTGACAGTATTCAGGATACTTTCCGGTGATGACCGTAGTTTGAGGAGTTCATGTATTCACTATGTGTTAATGCTTTGTTCTGGTTCTCTATTAAAAGGAGGCCTTAATATCCCTTAGTTTCCTTATGGATCCTGCTGCCACGGGAGGGTAGGACAAAAGATGTCATGCAAGTTCTTTCCATAAGCATGTATGACTATCTACGGAATACATGCCTACATTATATTTATGAACTGGAGCTAGTTTTGTATCGCCCTAGGTTATTACTGTTATATGATGAATATCATCCAATGAATCATCCTATCCAATGCCTACGAGTTTTTCACATATTGTTCTTGCTAAGTTACTACTATTGTTGTTATTGTCACAACTGCTACAAAATCATTGCTATCACTGTTACCGTTACTATTACTGCTACCACTGCTACCAAAACTATCATATTATTGTGCTACTGATTATCTTGCTACAAAATTATGGTTGAATTGACAACTCAACTGCTAATACTTGCAAATATTCTTTGGCTCCCCTTGTGTCGAATCTATAAATTTGGGTTGAATACTCTACCCTCGAAAACTGTTGCGATCCCCTATACTTGTGGGTTATCACTTCCTACCGCCACCGAGGTAGCTCCTCATGCCTCCCTCCCTCCCTCCTTCCCGCCTCCTCCCTCCTTCCTCCCCCATCCTCCCTCCCTCTCCTCCCTTCCTCCTTCCTACCGCTCCTCCCGCCCTCCCTTGTCTCTCTGTTCTTGTAGAATGTAGGTAATTTAAATGTAGGTTTTAGAATGTAGACATTGTAGAATGTAGGTTTTTTAATAGAATATTTTTTTAGGTCATTTGACTATTTTAGGTGTTTTGAATAGAATAGGAAATTTTTGGTCTTTTCATTAGAAATTTTAGTTATAGAAATTTTTAGTAAAAAAAATTAGTAATAGAAATTTTTTATGTATAGAAAATTTCCCATATAGAACTGTATGGGAATGCCATATGAGAAATTTAGTAATAGAAAAGTTTAGTAAGAAACTTTAGCTATGGAGATTTTTAGTATTTGACAATTTAATTATTTTTATGTCATTATCACTTTGTCATCAAAGAATGCTATATGAGATTTGATGACCTAAAATTTTCACTCGGTGGAATATGCAGGCTTTGTAGTGTCGCGTCTCCCTGGAGTGATCGTCGTCAGAGCTACCTCTACTTCATCTACACCCTAGACGGTGAGCTAAAAGTCCACTTCCTCCTTCTCTACTACTCTGTGTTGAATAGAGTAGAATTAGGGTATTTAGTTATGCTTTTTAACCAAATGAAATGTTTGGGTTATAAGATATATTGAAATGTTTTTGTCAATATTGAACCTTTGAAATGCAATAAGCACAAGTTTGAATGTGTATGGACATCTTTGTATCGCAAGGAAAATACGAGTGGCATATGTTTTGCTAGAGTGTTGATTCATTTCCGTTCTGGCAAATTTCAGGCGCTCGATATGTCCTATTTTAGCAAAGGTCATGTCGGATTTTTCCATGAATTTTAGCATGACTTGTGCTAGAATATGTAGGAAATATCGACAGCCCCGGATTTGCTAGAAAGAGAAATAAACGACATTTCGGGTTGACTTTAAGTCTGTCGGGGCTCCATATATGACAGTCAAAAAATCAGTGAGGGAGAGTCTCCACAATATATGAGAGAAGAAGAATCGGTGAGGGAGTGTCCACCATATATGAGAGAGGAAGAATCCCGGCAGTTGTCGTGAGGGGAGCTTCTTCTTCATTCGAAGGTGCTAGACATTTTGGTGTAATGCACTTTCAAATGAATGTAGGAGCTTCCATCACTGACGGTCGCAAATCTCAGAGAGGAAGAATCCCGACTGTTGTCATGGGGGTCGCTTCTCCTTCATTCTCGTGTGCTAGACAATTTGGTGTAATGCACTCGGGGGCGAAGGGAGGACCGACCATCACCGACTGTCGAATATATCAGAGAGGGAGTGCCCACCATATACACCACGTGAGATGAGATTTTTCAAGGAAGACTCGACAGACCAAAAGTCAACCCATGATGAATAATAATGATCTAATTTAGTTTTTGTAGTACATATATTGAATTTCAGAAGTTTAATCTTTGAGTTATGAACATAGGAAATGTCTGACGACGATAGGATCCCTGAGTGCGACTACTGCGGCGATGACCGGGGTCTGTGCGACAGGCCTCACCTAGAAGAAGATCGGCGCTTCAGTATTAAGCTCGACGAGACCTTCGATGTTTGTACGGTACACAATGACGACAAGTCTTTTTTTGTAATTAAGCATGACTTCTGCTTCTTCAACATGTAATTTCCATCTTTTACAATTCGACTAGTGCATCCCCTGCCATGCAAGATGCTATGTCTTGGAGAAGCTGAATTTCAAAGATCATGAGAATATGGAGACAAAGAGAGTTCACCTCAGGAGCCATCATGGTTATGCTTTTGCTGTAAAGCTATACAATG
The DNA here is from genome assembly GCA_011799875.1 of Thinopyrum elongatum. Lineage (NCBI taxonomy): Eukaryota > Viridiplantae > Streptophyta > Magnoliopsida > Poales > Poaceae > Thinopyrum > Thinopyrum elongatum. The sequence goes on from CM022299.1 coordinate 396,359,998, forward strand.
CGGAGAGCTACTCCCATTTTGGTTGCTCGAATTGGGAAGCACTGTGCAAGGCGTATGGTTTTCAGGAGGGTATGCATGTCACCTTCGATCTTGGTGATCCTGAAGATGACATCGACGAAGCTAATGTCGACGAAGCTAATGTCGATGAAGCTAATATTGACATTTGGGTCATTGTTGATACGTTTCCACTTGTACCTCTATGTGAGTTTCTCAAACATATTTATTATGTAATTTATATTGTTTTTATAAAAATAGTTGACAGCTTATATATTTCCATTGACAGCTTATTTCCATTCTTCAAAATATGTTCGTAAAGTAGTAGACAAAACCTACTACACTGATGGCTTTGAACTAACTTACGAGGAGAAAGATCATCTTGTCTCCTTTATTATTGATGTTGAGACTTTCAATGAGAATTATGAAACTCCTCCACATTATGGTCAATACGTGCCACTAGTCCATGTGTTGAACTACGGCAACATCCATGGAAATGGCATGGTAAGATTTTTTATTATTATGACACCAATGCATCATTTGCATACATTCTTCTAAAGCTAAACTACATTGCTAACTACATTACTATTATGCTCTTCAACAGAAAATCCCGAAGGATTGTGTGCCTCATCTGATGCATACGAAAGGTCACATTGATGTTGTTAGCTTACGGCCAAGTCTGCCTACGGGTCAGCGTTGTTCACACAAGATTTCTCGAACAAATGAAGACCTCACAATCAAAGAATGGAAAAAAGTTATGAATAATCGTAGGGAGCTACTTGGAAGCAACATTGTGCGAAGCCCGCAAATTGGAGATAGGATAATCTCCATTCTCCGTAATGGAGAGTCAGGGGCTATGTTGTTTTATGCTATTTTACCTTAGAGAGGGTAGTAGGTCCTAGCTATATACTCATGATCATGTGCTAAGAACAATTAACTAGGGTTGGTTAGATGACTATGATGATGATGATGAGTATGACTTGTTATTATGATAACGAGTAGAAGTTGTTAGATGACTATGATGATGATGAGTATGACTTGTTATTATGATAACGATGATGAGTTATTATGATGATGATGATGATGATGATGATGATGAGTTGTTATATCATTATGAGCATGATGAGTTATTATATATATATATATATATATATATATATTCGTAGTTTGGGGTTTCCTAGTCCCAGGTTTATTCGTAACCGGCTGCCTATCCAGGTCTTCCTCCTCAACAGCTATCTTTGTTTGACGGTGTTCGTTGCCAATGCAATAGTAATATATGCTTGCTTTCTTCCTGTTCGCATATCCATATCGAAAACTCTTCTTTCGTAGGCACATTTACTTCAATTCAACTACTTCATTGATGAATCAATTTGAGGAAATTCAAAAATACCTTGCTCGCCTTCGTAACTGCCTTCTTTTCTGTGCCTTCCTAGTTTGCCAACCCTATGTTTGATTGCGAGTTCCGGCGGGGTGAGTACCTGGACGGACAAGGGGTTCCTTTTCGATTTCCATTTTAGAGCTTCTCTCTAGTTCGAATATATAGAACTTCCTTCTTAGAAATGGAATACCTTCACCTTAGAAGGGTGTTCTTCCTACTAGTGAAACCAGATCTGCCTTTTTCAGTTAAGCCGATTCCAATGATCGGACGGACAATACTTATATATATATATATATATATATATATATATATATATATATATATATATATATATATATATCAGTGGGTGAAATAAACGTTGATTAGATCCAAGTGGAGGCAACATGGTGCAGATCGAAAGTACTACTAATCCAAACTTGGATTAGTAGTACTTTGGATCTGCACCATGTTGCCTCCACTTGGATCTAATCCACGTCTCTTTCACCCACTGATATATATATAATAACTCATCATGATCATAAAATCATATGACGAGACTACTGTATAAAACCTGTACAAATACAGCGCCAATACGCTGCAAAAAAAAAACAGGAAAATTTAGCAGTAGCGTGGGCATGCACGTAGTAGCAGCGTGCTTTTAGCAGCAGCGCGCTCTTGAAAGAGGCGCTGCTGCTATTAGCAGCAGCGCGGTTTAGCAAGCTCGCTACTGCTATGTATTGTTAGCAGTAGCGCGGGTAAACCAGCGCTACTGCTAAGGTAAAACCCCGCGCTACTGCTAGCCTTTTCCCTAGTAGTGGTAACTGGTTTCCAAACCTACCGATGCTCTGCGAGGAATTGGTGGAGATTGCTATGGCGTCCATGAAGGAGGAGAGGATTCGAATGATCAGAGACAAAGCCATTTAGATCGAGATTATCTACTTGACGATGTTGGAGGCGGAGGGGGATGATCCGGTGCAAAGAGCGTGTTGGAAAGAGTACATGTCTCGTGCTCTAAACTCGCCGGGTCTGGAGGAGTACGCCATGGTGGTGGTCATAGTGATGTCGACACTAGGTAACCAAGCGATGCCCATAGTATTGGACGATGATGAATCTGTGCCGAAGGAGGAGGTTGCGGGCAAGGAATGTGCAGTTGCCTCATCGCTCTCCAAGGATTGGAACCCTCATTCGCTCCGCCGATGAGTAGTAGGGGCTACTCCGACTGGTAGCCGACATCCAGCTCAGGTATTCTGATCTCTCCCTCTCCCCTGGATAGTTTTAGAATATATAATTAGATTTTGTGATCCGACTCATTGTGTTTACTAATACGTCTCCAACGTATCTATAATTTTTTATTGTTCCATGCTATTATAGTATCAATCTTGGATGTTTTATATGCATTTAGAAGCAATTATATATCTTTTTTGGGACTAACCTATTAACTTAGTGCCCAGTACCAGTTGCTGTTTTTTTGCCTATTTTTGGTTTTCCAGAATATCAGTACCAAACGAAGTCCAAATGCCACGAAACTTTTTGGAGATTTTTTTCTGGACATAAGAGACACTATAAGCTTCGGGCGGAAGTCAAAAGATGAAGGAGGTGGCCACGAGCCACCAGGGTGTGCCCTGGTGCCTCGTGGGCCCACCTTTGCTCTGTTTGACCTAATTCCACCTTTGTAAAATCTCGAAAATCGGGAAACCAACAGAGAGCCACCAGAAATACTTTTTCCGTCGCCACAAGCTTCTGTTCTCGAGAGATCCCATCTGAAGGCCTTTTCCGACACTCTGCCGAAGGGGGAATCAATCACGGAGGGGCTCTACATCAACCTTGTTGCCCTTCCGATGATGTCTGAGTAGTTTACCACATACCTATGGGTCCATAGTTAGTAGCTAGATGGCTTCTTCTCTCTCTGATCTTCAATACAATGTTCTCCTCGTTGTTCTCGGAGTTCTATTCGATGTAATCACTTTTTGCGGTGTGTTTGTTGGGATCCGATGAATTGTGAGTTTATGATCAGATTATCCATGAATATTATTTGAGACTTCTATGAAATCTTTTATGCGTGATTATTATAGCTTTGTATTTCTCTCCGATCTATTGATTTGGTTTGGCTAACTAGATTGATTTTTCTTGCAATGGGAGAGGTGCTTCGTGATGGGTTTGATCTTGTGGTGCTCAATCCTGGTGACAGAAAGGTGTAACACCCCCAATGCCATGCTACAGTAACCTCACCCTAATGATGCCTTGTCACCATGCTTACTAAGCTAATTATCACTTGATGAAAAATCAAAGTCAAATTCAAATTATAAGTGAAATACAAAAATTCTCAAACATGAAAACTAAAATGTTCAAATTGTTGCAAATAATCATTTGTTAATATTAGAGGTGAACCAACATTTTTATAAGGTGTTTAATTGCCCAAAAATAATTAAAATAGTGGCCTAAACAATAATTTAATTACTTTTTAAATTATAAAAATTCTAAACTATTTTATCTTGGTGCAAACTTTTTGTGGCAGTAGCCTATTTTAGAGTACTAATTTAGGTGCAAGTTTTATATTTTATAAAGATAAATTGTTTTAAAAAATAGAAACAGAAAACAAAACAAAAAGGAAATACAAAAAAGGAAAAAGAAAAAGCAACAAAGCCACACTGTGCACTGCGGCCCACTGCTACAATGCACAGCCGGCCTAGTCCGCTAGCTAAGTCGCCCCTACCTCCTATTCACCAGAGCGCGGTGGACGCCCATGCATCGTCCAAGGCTTGGATCGACCACGGGGTGACCATCCGGCATCTCCCAGGCGTCTTTAGGTTGACGGCGACCCCTCCCCGAGCCCCTCGCCAAACCCTAGACCGCTCCCTTCCCCCCTCGCGTCCCCACACTCTCTCTCGAGCTAACCGCACACTACCGTCGCCGCACCGTCGTTGTTGCCGCGGCCATCGCCTACCACGCGTCACTCGGAGCTATCCAGGAGCACCGCCTGGGTCGTCCACTTCGTCCTTCAGGAGTAGATCAAGCTGGGGGATCGCCAAGACGCCGAAATCTTCCATCCTCCTCGTCGGTAGCCGCCGCACCTCGCCACCTGATTCGGCGCACTCCGACCGCCCCCAGCTCCCTTGAGCTCCCCGCTGACCCGCTGTGAGCTCGCCGTCCCCCTCTGCTCTTCTCCTCGGGTTCATCCCGTAGCATCGTCCCCCACGTGAGCTCCCGCGTCGCCGTGCACGCTTGATGCGCCCGCGCCCGCCTGCTGTCGCTGGTGTGTGCTCACCGCTGCCTCACGCGCGCTCGCCCACGCACGCCCCTGCCCCTCACAGCACGCCCGCACACGCGCGTCCACGCCTGCCCGCGCCCCATGTCGCCCCGACCTGCCTTCGCCCGCATACGCGCCTCCCGCCTATGCCTGCGCTAGACACCGGCGCCGTTCCCGGCCGCCCCAGCCCGACCACGTGCCACCGTTAGCCGGGGCTCGACACCCGCGGCCGAACGCCACCTGCCGCGCTGCTGATGGACGCCCGTAGCGCCTCCGGCGTGCCTCCGCCATGGCCAGAGGCCACCGGCGTTTAAACAACCGGCCTCGCTATCCCCTTCCTAATACTAACCCACACCCCTAACCCTCACTGACAAACGAGACCCGCACCTAATTAATCTCAGGCATAATTAGCAGACTAATAAAACTACCCCAAATAGTCACTGACATGCGGGTCCCACTGGACCCGCTAACCAGTCAACCCTTGACCAGTCAACTCCTGAGTCAGCAATTGACTGGCCCCACCTGACAACCTCATAGAGCATCCCTGGGTGCACTGCACCGGGTGCACCCAGCCATTTCTGCCTTTTTTTTTGAGTTATTAATTAAAATAATTTTAGGAATTTTCTGAAAATGATTAAACTTTGAAAATTAATTTAAATAATCTATAAGTCAGGTGAAAATAATTTATATATGAAAATTGCTCAGAAAAATACAACGAATCTGAATACGTCATCCATATACCCGCCACATGCCCCCAACACAGCGAGCATGTAACCTTCCCCTTTGGATCATCTGACCGATAAATGCTCGGAGCCTGAAAAACATTCCCGGATAATTTCCCACTCCGTCTGTAACATGTAGCACTGCGTTAGGTCACCCCTAGCACAGCGTATTGCCATGTCATGCTTTGTGATACCTTTGATTGCTCTGTTATTTATTGTTTCCCCCTCTGTTACTTCTTTTCCAGTAGACCCCCAAGACTGTTGTTGATCCAGTGATCGACTACTTCGCCTTCGAGGGTCCGTGTCTGTCCGTAGAGCTTCCAGGCAAGCAAACCCCCCTTGATCATTACTATATCGCCCATTCCATTCTCTCTCATGCTTGCATTAGATTTTGCTACTATAATTGATTGCTCCTATTTTGATGCATAGACTATTTTTGTAACCTGCTTTTGTTCCTTACATGTTTATCATATCTTCTTAGTATAGGTTGGTCAGTGATCCACCAGTGACCCCTTACCTTGTCCTTGTTGCCCCCGCATTATGATCGATGACTCGATCAACATGATCGACGTCCAGATCCTGACACATCACTTCACCCCCCTTAGTTGTACGACTCTGCAGAGCTGCTATCGAGTGCCGAGGGTGATACTTCGTAACGCACTCTTAATGAAAACTCTGTAGTGTAGCTAATCGGACGTGGCCTACGGAGGGTGATTCCTCCTTCACCACTTCCGATAACGACTATGTCATGCAACACCTCAAGTGTGAACCCTCGAGGGTGATTCCTCTAGGTTCGCCTTGACGGTTACATCGAGTGGGATCCATCGAGGGTGATTCCTCGGATTCCCCCTTGATGTTATGGACACATGGTTACTTTGACTTTAACCCCAGGACCCTGTTAAAGACGGGTCGGCCCCGAGAGGTACCCATGAGAGTTACTGTTACTGCAGGACTGGAGGGATAGGCGGTACCACCCCGATAGAGGTGGAACTGAGTTCCCAACAGTCTATTGTGAGTCAGGTTGACCATGAGGGTACCCGTGAGTTGATGTGTAGTCGGGTTGACCTGGAGGGTACCCGTGAGATTTCTACGTGGCACGACCGGGCATTACGGGCCCTTGCCGTAAGTCCACGAGACAGGGCGACGGGGTCACATGATCGTGAGTCTCTGCTCGTTACCGCGCGCTCCCAAGACACTAACAGTTTGGATATGTGATCCGAGTAGGCATCTGGCCTTTTCGTACTAACCACCACGCGGGAATAAGTATGGGCACTCTACGTCATATGTATCAGCCGAAAGCTCTTCGAACGTCAGCGACTGAGCGGCGCGTGCCTGGATGGCCTGCGTAAGCACCTGCCTTGTATAAGGAGGTAGCGAGGACTGACACCGGTCGCGTACGCAACATGCAGGAGTGCAAAGGGCAATGGACCCAAGACCCCTGCGCGCTTAGGATGTAGACTGGCATGCTGGCCTCTCTGTTGAGCCTAGGTAGGACTATGGTGTGTTGATCAGCCGAGGCGGTCATGACCTGATGGTGTGTCCGGCCAGAGTTGATCAAGCGTGTTGGGTAAGTTTGTGCACCCCTGTAGGGAAATTAATCTATTCGAATAGTCGTGACCACAATAACGGACGCTCGGAGTTGTATTCCGATCGATACAACTAGAACTGGATACTGGATGTTGAGGCATGAGATGGATATGATGGCTCCGGGATCGCTTTCTCGCAGGGAGTCGAGGAAGTGATCTTTGGGCATGAATGTTACAACATACTTACTACTGTTATGATATGTTACTCTTATCTCTTCTGATGCTGCAAGATGCTTGAAGATGCTAGTCTTCGATAGGCTAGATCTTTCCCTCTATTCTGGCATTTCTGTAGTTCAGTCCAAAGATATAGCCCCGTTCCTTTGATACCGATGCATACTTAGCATAGTTCTGATGTAAGTCTTGTGAGTACTTTCACTACAAAAAAAAGACACATCCGTGACATTTTGGCCCGAACGAATTTTTTTCCTGTCATGCTTATGACACTTCTATGATGATAATTGTGACAAAACCCGGTATCATCATAGATGTGGTGGGCTCCTACTTCTATGACAAAAAATCATGATAGAAAATGGGCTTTTCGTCCTGGGCGGGCCGGGGACGCACCTGCATGACATTCTTTGGGCCGTCCATGACGGAAAAAATCATGGTAGAAGCGAGGGCGAGGAAAATTTCGGGGAGTTCCCGGTTACGGTGGGTGGTCGGGGCCGAGCGATGCACGGAGGTTTGCGCGTTTCTCTCGTACACGTACGCGCGTGTGTGCAAGGCGTTGGGCTCTAACTGAACCTGAGTGATAGCACTAGCTACGTTACTGAACCTCGATCGATCCCTTGGCTGTTAACTGAACCCGAGTGATTCCTTCGCTACTGCTGCTAACTGAAGCCGATCGAAGCTGCCTCTTGATGAACAGTCCCTGGTGGGGGTTGGATGGACAGTTCCCGGTGGGGGTTGGATGAACAGGACCCCATGGTAGTAGAGGCCGTTGCCGCTGGATGAACAGGACCCTGATCGAGGAGGTGGGGGTGGATGAACAGTAGCCGGTGGAGGGCTGGTTGAACAGGACCCCGTGGAGGGCTGGTTGAACAGTAGCTGGTGCAGGCTAGATGAACAGGACCCCGTGGAGGGCTGGTTGAACAGTAGCCGGTGGAGGCTGGATGAATAGGACCCCATCGATGAACAATAGCTGGTGGAGGCAGGAGGAAGAAGACGGTGGATGAACAGTAGCCCGTGGAGTCCCGTTTTGCGGTACGCCACACCCCTCCCGATGAACAGGACCCCCATTTCGACCGTAGCGCTCCAACACAAGTCCGTTCCCTCCATTTTGCGGTATGCCACACCCCTCCTGATCAACAGGACCCCGTTTCGACCGTAGGCACTCGAACAGAAGTCCGTTTCCTCTGTTTTGCGGTACGCCAGATCCTTCCTGATGAACAGGACCCCATTTTGACCGTACGCGGTCGAACAGAAAGGCCGTTTCCTTCGTTCTACGGTAAGCCAGACCTTGTTTCAGCTATTCTGTCCAAGCCGGTTGGCTCCCGATGAACACGACGCCGTTGCTGCCGTCCGCTGCCTCTCCATGTACATGAGCCCTGGCCGTACGTATGCACGAGTAGGCGTTCGAGACCCCGCCCGTATGTACGTACGTGGCTGTATTTTTTACGATCGGGCTGTACGTACGTGTACACAGTTTAGAAGGGACTGCCTGAACTGCTACGTCGGGGGCTCTACTACTACACGTGCCGCTGCTTGCTCAGCCATGGTTCATCGTTGCAGAGAGACCGATCGACCAGTATGTACATACACGTTCGCGACCAGAATGACAACACTACGTACGCTTCGACGAGGTGGGGCCCGGCTGATAAGGAGGCACTTCCTTGCGTGCGAAGTTATTGATGGTGGGTCTGAGCTGTCAGGGGGAGGATTCAATTTTTTCGCGCCTAATATGGAGGCACTTCCTTGCGTCTGAAGATATAGCTGGTGGGTCCCAGCTGTCAGGGGGAAACATTTTTTTCGCAAAATATGGCCCTTCCGGTAGGTCCCCACTGTCAGGTGGGGGAATCATTATTTTGCGCGTAATAAGGAGGCACTTCCTTGCTGCGGCCCTGGACCCAGCTGTCAGCCTCTCCACGTACAGTCCTCTTCCGATGTAAGTCGTTCCTTGACCACGTTGACCACGCCGCAGCGAGAGCACCAAGGCAGTGGACGACGGCGAGGCCTAGGAAGGGAATGACCCGGAGCCGGGGAAGACTCAGTTGTTTCCCACGCGGAGGGGAGTAGAGGGTTTACTGGTTGGGCTGCAGTGTGAGGCTGCCGTCGCCGGAGAATAATAGGAGGTCTGGGTGAGTACAGGGATGGCCAGGCCAGCGATGGGAGTAGGGTGGGGCGGTGAGGCCTGCGCGGCAGCAGAGCCGACCACGAGAGGCAGGAGCAGGCGGCACGACCGGCGCTGGTTTGGGCGGCTGGAGCAAGAAGACCAGAGGTTGAAGAAGCACTACGGCCGTTGGATGGACATCGTACGGTCACTAGAGCTAGAATCGTTCATATTGACTAAGTTGACAAAGCCCTCCGTCCGCGTCAACTTAGTAGGCCCACAAGTCAGCCTCCAACTATGGTGGGTCCCAGATAGCAGGGGGAGTATTCATTTTTTTGTGCGTAATAAGGAGGCACTTCCTTGCGTGCGAAGATCTAGCTGGTGGGTCCGAGCTGTCAGCGGGAGGAATGTTTTTTTCATGAAATACAGAGGCCCTTCTGGTGGGTCCCTGCTGTCAGGTGGAGGAATCATTATTTTACGCGTAATAAGGTGGCACTTCCTTGCGGCGTGCGACCGTGGACCCAGCTGTCAGCCTCTCCACATACAATCCTCTTCCGATGGATGTCATTCGTTGACCACGCCGTGCCGAGAGCACCAGGGCGGTGGACAACGGCGAGGCCTAGGAAGGGAATGACCCAGAGCCGGGGAAGACTCGGCAGTGGTTGCCCATGTGGTGGGGAGTACGAGGGTTTACTGGTTCGGCTGCTGTCGCCGAAAAATAACAGGAGGTGTGGGTGAGTAGAGGAATGGCCTGGCCAGCGATGGAGTAGGGTGGGGTGGTGCGGCCTGTGCGGCAGCACAGCCGGCCACGGGAGGTGGGAGCAGGCAGTCCCATCGGCGATGGTTTGGGTGGCTGGAGCAAGAAGATTAGATATTGAAGAAGCAGCACGGTCGTTGGATTAACATCCAACGGTCACTGCTGCTAGAATCGTTTGTGGACTAAGTTGACAAAGCTTTTCGTACACGTCAACCTAGTAGACCCACAAGTCAGCCTCCAAATTTGTCTCAAACAGCATACAGCCCGAAATTTCTAGCCAGATTCAAATTAATTTTAAAACTAAACATACCTTAATTTAAATCCAATGAAATTTTACCCACACAAAAACAATGAAATTTAAAATATCAAAATCCGAAAGAAAAAAGTATTTTGGAACTAATTGCCTGTTTGCTGTATTTTTTCATTTTACAACCCATTTCTTATTACTTATAGCCCATTTTCTGGGCAAGCCCGAATGCATCCCTCCTCGTCTTGAAAAATTTCCGGCCCAGCAGGGCGTAGAAAAGCAAGTAGGCCTATGTTGGTTATTCTGCAAAAAAAAAATAGCTGGGCTAGCCATTTTCAGAAAGGAAAAAAAACTGGCCTGGTCATGTGGACAGGCCACAACTCCCGCACAACCCAGTTGATGCCCTTCTTCGTCCCAAAAACAAAAAGAAAAAGAAAATACTGCGCGCGCTGCTGGGTCCTGGGTGTCTGCCGCTCCTTGTGCAATTATCTCGCTTATTGACTACGTTGACAGTGGCGTGCGACCCAGATGTCAGAAAACCATCAGGAAGAACCCTTTTTTTTTCTTGTAATAAAGGAGGCACTTGCTTACCTACTGCCATGATCCTGGTGGGTCCCTACTGTCATCCAGCATCCCCAAGCTTAATTCCTACTCGTCCTTGAGTAGGTAAATGATAAAAACAGAATTTTTGATGTAGAATGCTACCTAACATATTTATCCATGTAATTCTCTTTATTGTGGCATGAATGTTCAGATCCGTATGATTCAAAACAAAAGTTTAATATTGACATAAAAACAATAATACTTCAAGCATACTAACAAAATAATTATGTCTTCTCAAAATAACATGGCCAAAGAAAGCTTATCCCTACAAAATCATATAGTCTGGCTATGCTCCATCTTCATCACACAAAATACTCAAATCATGCACAACCCCGGTTTTAGCCAAGCAATTGTTTCATACTTTAGTATTCTCAAACTTTTTCAACTTTCACGCAATACATGAGCGTGAGCCATGGACATAGCACTTTAGGTGGAATAGAAGGTGGTTGTGGAGAAGACAAAAAGAAGGAGATAGTCTCACATCAACTAGGCGTATCAACGGGCTATGGAGATGCCCATCAATAGATATCAATGTGAGTGAGTAGGGATTGCCATGCAACGGATGCACTAGAGCTATAAGTTTATGAAAGCTCAAAAAGAAACTAAGTGGGTGTGCATCCAACTTGCTTGCTCATGAAGGCCTAGGGCAATTTGAGGAAGCCCATCATTGGAATATACAAGCCAAGTTCTATAATGAAAATTTCCCACTAGTATATGAAAGTGACAACATAGGAGACTCTCTATCATGAAGATCATGGTGCTACTTTGAAGCACAAGTATGGAAAAAGGATAGTAACATTGCCCCTTCTCTCTTTTTCTCTCATTTTTTTTCTTTCTTTCTTTCCCTTTTTTTTCTTTCTCTTTTTTTTATTTTCTCTTTTTTTCTTTTTTCTTTTCCTCACATGGGACAATGCTCTAATAATGAAAATCATCATACTTCTATTTACTTACAACTCAAAAATTACAACTCAATACTAGAACAAAATATGACTCTATGTGAATGCCTCCGGCGGTGTACCGGGATGTGCAATGAATCAAGAGTGACATGTATAAAAATGATGAAAGGTGGCCTTGCCACAAATACGATGTCAACTACCTGATCATGCAAAGCAATATGACAATGATGATGCGTGTCATAATAAACAGAACGGTGGAAAGTTGCAAGGCAATATATCTCGGAATGGCTATGGAAATGCCATAATAGGTAGGTATGGTGGCTGTTTTGAGGAAGGTATATGGTGGGTTTATCGTACCGGCGAAAATTGCGCGGTACTAGAGAGGCTAGCAAAGGTGGAAGGATGAGAGTGCGTATAATCCATGGACTCAACATTAGTCATAAAGAACTCACATACTTATTGCAAAAATCTATTAGTCATCGAAACAAAGTACTAGACGCATGCTCCTAGGGGAAGGGTTGGTAGGAGTTAACCATCGCGCGGTCTCGACCTCCACACAAAGGATGACAATCAAAAAATAAATCATGCTCCGACTTCATCACATAACGGTTCACCATACGTGCATGCTACGGGACTCACAAACTTTAACACAAGTATTTCTCGAATTCACAACTACTCACTAGCATGACTCTAATATCACCATCTTCATATCTCAAAACAATCATAAGGAATCAAACTTCTCATAGTATTCAATGCACTTTATATGAAAGTTTTTATTATATCCCTCTTGGATGCCTATCATATTAGGACTAATTTTATAACCAAAGCAAATTACCATGCTGTTTTAAAGACTCTCAAAATAATATAAGTGAAGTGCGAGAGTTCATCAATTTCTATAAAATAAAACACCGCCGTGCTCTAAAAAGATATAAGTGGAGCACTGGAGCAAATTTGCCTAGCTCAAAAGATATAAGTGAAGCACATAGAGTATTCTAATAAATCACGATTCATGCGTGTCTCTCTCAAAAGGTGTGTACAGCAAGGATGATTGTGGCAAACTATAAAGCAAAGACTCAAATCATACAAGACGCTCCAAGCAAAACACATATCATGTGGTGAATAAAAATATAGCCTCAAGTAAAGTTACCGATAGACGAAGACGAAAAAGGGGATGCCTTCTGGGGCATCCCCAAGCTTAGGCTCTTGGTTGTCCTTGAATATTACCTTGGGGTGCCTTGGGCATCCCCAAGCTTAGGCTCTTGCCACTCCTTATTCCATAGTTCATCAAATCCTTACCCAAAACTTGAAAACTTCACAACACAAAACTCAACAGAAAATCTCATAAGCTCCGTTAGTATAAGAAAAATAAATCACCACTTTTGGTACTGTTGTGAACTCATTATTTATTTATATTGGTGTAATATCTACTATATTCCAACTTTTCCATGGTTCATACCCCCCGATGCTAGCCATAGATTCATCAAAATAAGCAAACAACACAAAGAAAACAGAATCTGTCAAAAACAGAACAGTCTGCGAAGATCGGAATTGTTATAATACTTATGTAACTCCAAAAATTCTGAACAATTAGGACAACAGAGTAAAATTGTATATAAATCTTGTATAAAAAATTCAGGGTTTTTAAACGCTCCAGTGAATTATTAAAATTCTGAGACTGGACTCAAAAGTTTCTGTTTTTCAGCAAGATCAAATCAACTATCACCGTAAGCCATCCCAAAGGTCTTACTTGGCACAAACACTAATTAAAACATAAAACCACATCTAACCAGAGGCTAGATGAATTATTTATTGCAAAACAGAACCAAAAAGCAAAGAACAAAAATAAAATTGGGTTGCCTCCCAACAAGCGCTATTGTTTAATGCCCTTAGCTAGGCATAAAACACGAATAGATCTAAGTATAATTGTAGTAATGATAAGGCAAATCTCGAAAACTCATCTCATATTCCCTTTGTTCAGCAGCAAGTTTTCTTTGAGGCAAGCAAAAATAATCAAAATGGCTAAATTTAATATAAGAATCCTCAAGATCGATATCGGGAGGAATTGGTTCCTCCTTCGGCCCTTCATATTGTATGACCAACTCATCATTATAAGCATTCTTTTGGCAAAAAGTCATGAGCTTGTGACCAAGAGAAAAGCCCAATCCATTGTTTTGTATAGCAAAATTATCATTAAGCTCGGAAATCCTCTTAACTAAAACATCGGTAGGGACCTTCTTTCTTAAATTTTCATTATAAGCAACATGATCCAAAGAGCGCAAACGCATTATGTCCTCTTGATTAAAAAGAATTCCTTCTATGGGAGGACGACCACCATCTACTTTGTAATGTGCAAAAATTTCACTAGCTTCTTTCATGACAAATCTAAACTCATGTGCTAGGAAAATAGTGGCGGCGCGCTTAACAGAAGAATGCTCAATATTAGAAAACTCTAGAAAAATCTTTTGAATAGAAGGATGCATATGAACAAATTGTCTTTCAAGTTCAACTATGAGCAAGTATATAGCATCCGCAAGACTACTAGTTTTATGAAGAATAGACCCACCCATAGTGGGAAGTGCACCGGCACAAGTAAATAAATCTTGAATGACCCCTTTTCCAATAATATTGCCGCTACCTATGCGAAGTTTTTTTGTGTGTAAAATAGTAGATTCTTCATGAGGATTAGTAAAAGCATCATAGTTTCCCTCATCGTTACTACTACTTTTTTTGGCGATAACCTCCCCAGTTTCAGACATGGTGGTGACTGACAAACGAGCAAATGAGCAAGCGAAGAAGACGAACGGAAGAGGGGCGAAGAAAAGGCAAATCTTTTCGAAAATCGTTTTAGAAGTGGGGGAGAGGAAAATGAGAGGCGAATGGCGAATAATGTAATGCAAAGGATGAGAGTTTATGATGGGTACTTGGTATGTCTCGGCTTGGCGTAGATCTCCCCATCTTTTTATCCTCGATGGCAACAATACAATACGTGCCTTGCTGCCCCTGCTGTCACTGGGAAAGGACACCGCAAGATTGAACCCAAAACTAAGCACTTCTCCCATTGCAAGAAAAACCAATCTAGTTGGCCAAACCAAATCGATAGTTCGAAGAGACTTGCAAAGATATCAAATCATGCATAAAAGAATTCAGAGAAGATTCAAATAATATTCATAGATAAGCTGATCATAAATCCACAATTCATCGGATCTCGGCAAACACACCACAAAAAAGTATTACATCGAATAGATCTCCAAGAACATCGAGGAGAACTTTGTATTGAGAATCAAAGAGAGACAAAAAGCCATCTAGCTACTAGCTATGGACCCGTAGGTCTGAGGTAAACTACTCACGCTTCATCGGAAGGGCAATGGTGTTGATGTAGTAGCCCTCCGTGATCGAATCCCCCTCCGGCAGGATGCCGGAAAAGGCCCCTAGATGGGATCTCACGGGTATAGAAGGTTGCTGTCGGTGTCAAAACCGGCCGATCTCGGGTAGGGGGTCCCGAACTATGCGTCTGAGGATCGAAGGTAGCAAGGGACAAAGGGAACACGATGTTTACCCAGGTTCGGGCCCTCTTAATGGAGGTAAAACCCTACGTCCTGCTTGATTGTATTTGATGAGTATGGGGGTTACAAGAGTTGATCTACCTCGAGATCGTAATAGCTAAACCCTAGATGTCTAGCCTATGGGTATTATGATGGCCTCCACGGACCAAACCCTCCGGTTTATATAGGCACCGGAGGGGGCTAGGGTTGTACAGAGTCGGTTTACGGAGGAAGGAAACTACACATCCGGACGCCAAACTTGCTATCCACGCAAAGAAGAGTCCCACCCGGACATGAGGAAAGGTCTTCTACCTTGTATCCTTACGGCCCATCAGTCCGGCCCATGTCACATAGCCCGGCCACCCGAGGACCCCGTAATCCAGGACTCCCTCAGTAGCCCCTGAACCAGTCTTCAATGATGACATGTTCGGCACGCAGATTTATCTTCGGCATTGCAAGGCGGGTTCCTCCTCTGAATACTCCAAAGCGATCTTCTGAATAAAAGAACTGTATGCGGCTCTGCATGACAATCACAACCCTCAACCATGAAGGTAAAATGCTTAGCCAAAGTAGCGTCTATCAACTGACAACTTTTTCGGCGAAACGTCACGTCTAGTCCTTTTTATCATTTCGAACCGTTTTTCGGCCTCCCGCTTCGCATCTCGAAACACGGCCTTTATTGACACGTCTCGTCAAAGCGGAGATCGTGCCCACTTATTGCGGGATCCTTATCAATACTGGTTTGGGTAATCCAACCGTGCCATTCGCACGACCCATTGGGAACAGGCGAGTTTTAAGTCTTGAGGGGCGGGCGCTTGATATTCACTGCCTATATAAGTGGATAAAGATCCCTCTTTTTTCCCCACGCCTTCTTCCTTCTCCTGTTTTCCCATCCTCAAGCTCCAGCGCCCAAGCTTCAATCTTTCCCACCGCCGCCAACCTCTCCAGTCATGTCCGGATCTGGCTCGAAGGGCAAGTGGGAGGCCTCCTCCGTCACGGAGAAGGACATCAAGGAGCTCCGGGGGGCGGGATATCTATCCGCGGAAATCACGCACAGGCTCCCAGCCAAGGATCAAGTCATACCCACTCCGGAGCCCGGCGAAAGGGTTGTATTCATTCCCCATTTCCTCCGCGGACTAGGGTTTCCCCTCCACCCCTTTGTCGGCGGTCTCATGTTCTACTATGGGCTGGATTTCCATGATCTAGCCCCAAATTCTTTCCTCCACATCTCGGCATTTATCGTCGTGTGCAAGGCGCTACTCCGCATCCCCCCACACTTCGGCCTATGGCTAAAAGTCTTCAATGTGAAGCCGAAGGTGGTCGACGGGCAGCATGCGGAGTCCGGCGGTGCCATGGTGAGCAAACTCCCCAACACCATTTGGCCTAAAGGGGTCTTTGTGGAGACCGTCAAGGTCTGGCAGCAGGAGTGGTTCTACATCACCGAACCCCGCAGCGCCAAATGGGCGGCCGCTCCTGAGTTCAGATCTGGGGGTCGACCACGGAAGTGATGATGCTACAGAAGCGCATCAAGAATATAATAAGCAAAAATACCAGTCTCACTGACGTGATTCAGGTGATGCTCTCCCGCCGAATCCTCCCCTGCCAACTCCGGCCTCTCCATATGTGGGAGTTTAATCCGGAAGGTCCCCGGACCCTGCAGCACTTCTTCGGTACAACGCACGAAGAGATCTGGAAGCTGCTTTTCAAGGCCCAGAAGACGTGGCCGAAGAAGACCGAAGATATTGGCCTCGACAGCGAGAATCCGGCCACTCCTGTGAGTATTTTGGTTCCGAACACAACTTTCGGTAAATAAATCAAAGGTTATACTGAGATTTCCATTCTTTCATTCAGGGCTGGACATCGAAGGCGGAGTGGATCAAGTGTCCGGCTCCACTACCTGAAGACTCGGCCAATCCTCTGCTGATGACTTTTAGCTCACCGTCTATGGTTGTAGATGAAGTAGAGGTAGCTCTGCGACGAATCACTCCATGGAGACGCGACACTACAAGCCTGTCAATATTCCACCGAGTGAAAATTTTAGGTCATCAAATCTCATATAGCATTCTTTGTGACAAAGTGATATGACATAAAAATAATTCAATTGTCAAATACTAAATCTCCATACTTTCAAAGTTTCTTACTAACTTTTCTTTACTAACATTTCTCATATGGCATTCCCATACAGTTCTATATGGGAATTTTCTATACATAAAAAATTTCTGATTACTAATGTTTTTTTACTAAATTTCTATAGACTAAAATTCTACTGAAAAGACCACAAATTTTCCTATTCTATTCAAAACCTAACATAGTCAATGACCTACAAAAAATTCTATTAAAAAACCTACATTCTACAATGTCTACAATTCTAAAACCTACCTTATTACCTACATTCTACAAGACAAGATACAAGGGAGGGGGCGGGCGAGCCGTAGGAAGGAGGAAGGGAGGAGAGAGGGAGGATGGGGGTAGTAAGGACGGGAGGAGGCTGAAGGAGGGAGGGAGGGAGGGCATGAGGAGCACCTCTGGCGGTAGGAAGTGATAACCCACAAGATATATGGGATCGAACAGTTTTCGAGGGTTGAGTATTCAACCCAAATTTATAGATTCGACACCCGGGGATCCAGAATATTTGCCAAGTATTAGCAGTTGAGTTGTCCAATTTCAACCATAATTTTGTAGCAGATAATCAGTAGCACAATAATATGATAGTTTGTTGGTAGGCATTGGTAGCTTAATAGTAACGGTACATTGATAGCAATGATTTTTTTAGCAGTTGTGACAATAACAACAATAGTATTAACTTAGCAAGAACAATATTGAAAAACTCGTAGGCATTGGACATTAGGATGACATTGGATGATATTCTCATATAACAGTATAACCTATGGGCGATACAAACTAGCTCCATCATAATATAATGTAGGCATGTATTCCGTAGATAGTCATACATGCTTATGGCAAGAACTTGCATGACATCTTTTGTCCTACCCTCCCGTGCAGCAGATCCATACGGAAACTAAGGATATTAAGGCCTCTTTTAGAGAGAACCAGAACAACATCTATAACACAAAGGGTAGATGAGGATACATGAACTCCTCAACCGGTCATCACCGTGAAAGTTCCTGAATCTGTCATCCGGGGTTTCCGGATCATAACACATAGCAGGTGCATATAGCTTGCAAGATCGGATCTATAACATAGATATAATGGTGAAAACATAAACGGTGTATCAGATCGGGATCATGAAGCACTCGTCCCTAGTGACAAGCATTAAGCATAGCAAATTCATAGCAACATCAATCTCAGAACCTAGTGGGATACTATGGGAAGAGCCTAACAAAAACTGGTAGTATCTGTGGACTGACTTGCAGATGCCAGAATCAGAGGGGGATAGCTAGTCCTATCGGCAGACTACGCTTCTGGCATCCTCCATCTGAAGCATGGAGAATAGAGTAGCAAAGTAGTACAAGTATAACAACGCGATAGCAAAACTACCCGGCGATCCCTCCCCTCGTCGCCCTGGGTGTGGAAAGCGACCACCGGTTGTCTCTGGAAACTTATCTTGGGTGTGTTTATTAAGTATCCGGTTTTCTAGTTTGTCATGAGGTCAGAATACAAACTCCGGGTCGTCTTTTACCGAGGACCCGGCTATTTGAATAGATAACTTCCCTGCAGGGGTGCACCACATTGCCAACATGCTCGATCCCTGCTGGCGGCAACACTTTTCTGGGTCATGCCTGGCCCTCGGAATATCAACACGTCGCAGCCCTACCTAGCTCAACAGAGAGGGGTCAGTCACGGGCCGGTCTAATCCTAAGCGCGCAGTGGTCTGGGCCCATCGCCCATTGCACACCGCATGTTGTGAACGGGCGGCGGCACAACCTAGCCCATTAATACAAGCGCAGGTGTACCAGTCCAATCCGTCACGCGCCGCTCAACCACAGCTGACATCAAGATGCTTCGGCATACCACGACGTTCGAGAGCCATAATTGTTTCCCACGTATTGGTTAGTGCGTATAGGCCGTGGCCTGAGCTCAGATCAAATTCCAGATCTCGTAAGCGTGTTATTTGAAAGTATCCGCGGACGCCGACCAGGGACCGCAGCCCACCTGTCTCCTTGTGGGTCACAACCTGCCCTGTCGCTCCGGCTCACAGAATCACGCGAGGGCTGTCGGGAACCCAGGCCCATCACACCCTGGATGGAGCCACCTGCCCCTTCAGCCCCCACAGCAACCCGAACAGTAACATAATTAGTGTGATAGTATATGTAATACCCGTGACCCCCCCCGAGTGATCACGGCCCTGATAGTATACATGGCAGACGGACAGAATGAAGGGCCACTGATGTAATTCTAGCAACCTATAACTAAGCATTAGGATTGCAGTAAAGGGTCAATAGTAGTGTAAGACAGGCTATGCAGCAAAATAGGATTAACCGAAAGCATAACAGCTACACTACTCTAATGCAAGCAGTAGAGGGAAGATAGGCGCATCGGATGAACAAGGAGGGTTTGCTTGCCTGGAAGCTCGGCAGAGAAGGACGGTCGTCAACACCGTAGTCGATCGAGGCAGCAGCAGTCGCGTCAGTCTCGAGTCTAACGAGAGAAGGGTGAAAGAAACAATTATACAAGCAAACAGATGCATGACGATGCATAACATGACATTAAGCTGCTAGGTGTGCCTCTAACGCGATACTAGGTGCTACTGGCGAAAGGGGAAGACCTCCGGAAAGTATCCCGATGTCTGGCATTTCGGACAACAGACCGGAGGGGGACGGTTTACAGGTTCGCTATGCTAGGGACGTGTGGCGGACGACCGGACTACGTATTCGGATTCGTCTCATCGTTCTGAGCAACTTTCAATGTATAAAGTATTTTTTCATCCGAGTTCGAGATATTTTCTTAATTTTTAAAAGTTTTTAACTCATTTTTTAATTACCAGATAATTTAATTCGAAAATGCAATTACTGTGCGGTCGTGACATCAGCATGATGTCATCAGTCAACAGTGCATTTGACTGGGTCAAACTGACATGCGGGACCACTGTCATAGGCACATCACTCTTAAGAGTTTAATTAGACTAACTAGGTAATTAGTGTTAATTAAAGAGATTATTAAGTTAAGTAACTATTAATTAATTTAATTATTATTATCTTATTATTACTTTTACTTTCTTTTTTTTATATTATTTTATTTATTTTTTGTAAAAGGGTTGGGCCCCTCTGGTTAGAGACCCAGGCCTAACGGGGCGAGGGCTTCGGTTGCGGGCGTGGCGTGCGGGCTACGGGCGCTGCCCGGCGCGGCGTGGGGCAACCTGTGCGCGAGGCGGTATAGTGCGACGCCGTCGCCATGCCCGCGCAGCGAGGGGGGATGCGATGGGCGTGTGGGGGAGACTCTCGTGGGCGCCGCGGGGCACATGGGGGTAGCAGCGGCTGCGGCTGCAGCCAGGCAGGCGAGCAATCACGGGGAGCAGGGGGCGAGCAGGGTGTAGCGCGGCACGGCCAGGCGCGCGGGGCCGGCTACAGGGGAATGCACCGCGGGCGTCGGCGAGCGCGCTGGGTGGCGCGGACGGCACGGGAAGGCGTGGTGGTGCCGGAGCTGCAGCTACAACGGCGACGGCCGCCGGGAGGCAAGCAGCGGGGGGGGGTCGCAGCGGGGCGAGGGCCGAGCATGGGTGACGCGGGCTGCGGCGAGGCATGCGTGCACGCGGGCGCGGGCCACGCATCAAACGGGCGGGCGCGCGTGACATGGCATAGAGAGGGGAAGGCGAGCACGGCCAGTGACTCACCCACAGCGGGGTTCAGCAGCGCGGCTCGTGGTAGCTCGTCGGGGAGGAGATGGGGACGCGAGCGTCGACGGCAGGCGGCTCCGGTGGCGACGTCGAGTCGGCGGGGTTCGGGCGAGCGACGGGGTGACGGGATCGGGGCCGATCCCGATCCAGATCGTGGGTAAGAGAGAGGTGGATCGTGGGGGGAGTGGACGGTTATGTGGTTAGGTTACGGGAGTGGGGGTGGTTATAGGCCAAAGGGGGGAGATGGGCCGGTTAGCCGGGCCGTGGCCCTGTTGTCCTGGGGGTTTCTCCCCTTTTTTTGTTATCTATTTATTGCTTCATTTTCTCTTGTTCTTTTACTTTTCCTTTTCTATTTTCTTTTATTTCTTTAATAGTTTTTTTTTACAACAAGTAAACTCACTCCCAAAATAGAGTTGTAAGTCCAATTGCTGGTCACAAAAAGTTAATTGGGACAAATAAAGTACCTTCTATTCTTTATTAATTAAAAGCATTTAAGTTATTGTTTTAGTCGCTATTTTAATTTATTTTAGGGCATCCAAACACTTTAAAATGAAAGTGTGGTTTTCTCCCCCATAATTACGTATGCATTATTTGTCACCTCTCGAACATTTTAGTTTAATGTTTGAAAACTTTTGATGTTTGCCTTTATTTTAATTTGAATTGGAAATCGTTTCTGAACCATCGCGAGATCGACCAACAGTAACCGTGGTGACGTGGCATCATTAGTAGAGGGTTTCTGTAGCTTAATTATCGGGGTGCGTCATAGTGGGAGATAAGGATGAACATAGAGGTGCGGGTATCCTTTGGTCAAATTGCCATAGTTGCTTTCTATCCGTCACTATATAGATGGTACATGACCGACGCGCACACACAACACCGTTTTGCAGTATGAGTGTGCTTTCTATCCGTTCAGTTGAAGTATATCTCCAGTTTTTGAGGTTCATCGGTGTGGTGGTTCTGTTGTGCTGTCGTTGGTATAACCGTTTTCTGTCGCAAAACCCAGAGCTGATGAATTATTTCAAATCGCCATCAATGTCAAGCGGCGTACCAGACCGATGAGCCTTTTATTTTTGGCAAATCAAGCAACACATATTTTCTTCGAAGACACCATATGCACATAGCGATGACTGGAGAGTATTGCAATGGTTTGAGCAGAGGAATTTGTTTAATTGAAGTTGCACAACAAGATGATGCTTACACTGCTCCTGATATAGAGAGATTCCACAGATGTTCCTAATATCTTTGAGAACCATCACGTCAATGACGCTGGCGAAAGATTGCCTGTCGGGCTGTGGAAATACAAGAGTTTATCAATAAGATGCCAACGTTCAAGGCACATTGAGGATGAAGGAGAAGATGACCACTGGGGGAATTACGATTCAGGCTGATCACATGGCGAAGATGTTGACGCTGCTACTGCGGATGATGATTAGATTGCTTTTGTCGTATTTGCCTGTCAGAAGACGACTTTTTATCTACTATGTGAAATTGTGTTTGCTATGACAACTGAAATCTGATGAAGGTTGCTGTTTAGTAATTTTGCTGTGAGAACATCACTTAATTATGTATGATTTTTGAGTTTGGGTGATTGTATGTGACGACTAAACATGATGGCATTTTTGTTTATTTTCTCATATTTGGTTGTGAAACTTTTATTTGATGACATATTTTGCTGTTGGACTGCAATTTGCTCTACGTCTTTTATGGGAACGAAGCTGACCCGACAGGGCCTCTGCTAATTTATTTATTTATTAGCAAAGGGCCTCTGCTATTTATTTATTTATTTATGATCAAAAGGGATATACCCCCCGATTTTTGTTAATAGAATCATTAGATGTTCACCACACTATGCCCGCCTGCTAAACAGGTTTCATCATTCATTACTAGTTTCAAGCAAAGTGCTCATGTCATAGCCACTGAATACATCACGAGTGCTACATACACTGCAAATAAAGAGACAATCATCCTACAGAGCACATCGATTTTGCCCATTATCTTCACAAGCTCTTTCATCTCCTCATTGCTGTCAAGGCCGTTCAGCACTGTTGCTTGGCCATGATCAAAGGAACTGCATCTTTAACCTTCTCTCTGCATCTTCCTCTTCTGTCGTTCCTTTAGTTACTTGTCCAACACTCCAACCTGCTGATATTGGGATTCCTCAGCTACCCAAATAATCACGTAGTTCCATTCCCACACATCAGCACTTCCCAGAAATCAAATCACATGAATCTTCCCTTTTCTGCCATGAATCAAATTGGAAGATCATCAACCAACTATTAAAAAATCAGCAACTGAAAGCAAGCGGAACAACACTTAAACATATTATTACCCATGATTCGGGATTTGTAGAAGACTCGGCCAGGAGTTGGGGGTGTGTTGTTGAGACGCGACGGATGACTCTGCGTATTTGCAGCAGGGCACCACCCCAACGGGAGCGGGTTGCGATGAGCAACCGGCTGTGGTGCGTGTGCCAGCGGGGGTGTGTGATAAGACCCCACACTCGATGGTACGGGTGGCGACTTGCGCATATCTGGTTGTTGCCTGCTGAAGAGCGGGTGGACAGCCGCCAGCGACATGGTTGCTGCGGCCAGAGCTTCTGATGCTAGGCGAGTAAGTAGGAAGAGGAGAAGCGAATGTTGAATATGTCAGTTTCATTACTTGCAGAGTAGCATAGAACCATATATAGTCTAGTCTAGGTTTGGATTCGAACCAGCTACAGAGCGCGTCTCTCTTTTTTCTAAAACTCAGCAACATCTCTTTACTTGTACACTAGCTGTTCTGTACGCCTTCTCAAGTCTTTGATTTTCTTTTTTTTTGCGAGGAGGAAGGAGAGAAAAATTGAGGGTTCCTGGGACTCGAACCCAAGACCTCTCGGTTGAAAACCAGGGGTGCTAGTCACTTATGTGGCGAACGTTCCCTGGGAGGAGGACGAAGAAACGAACGCATTTTTCCGCAGTTTTAGTTGCGATGCAAGATCAAACGGTCGCAAGTTTCGGGAATGTTATCTGGTGAACGAGCCCAGTTTTTTTTTTCTTCCTATATATAAAAAAGTATGCTACTTTGTGTCGGCTTAGTCACAAAACGATTGTGCCACCTTGACCGTCAGATTGACATTCAACATCTGTCGTGTTTTCTTCAAGTCTCTTCTTCCTCCAGCCGCCAAAGCCAAACCAGCGCCGGGGACCGCCTGCTCCCGCCTCCCACGGCTGGCTGTGCTGCTCGCACGCATCGTGGCCACATTGCACCCTAAAACTCTGCGCATCTTCCCCGACTCCTGTTCCATTCTCGTCCGAGGCTCACCATCGTCCTCCACCTTGGTTCTCTCGCCACGCGGCCGCCCTTCGGTGTTGTCAACATGGTCAACAACCGAGAGGAATAAGGAGATGACTGTACATGGTGAGGATGTGATACGTCTCCAACGTATCTATAATTTTTTATTGTTCCATGCTATATAATCATCTGTTTTGGATGTTTTATATGCATTAATATGCTATTTTTATGATTTTTCGGGACTACCTATTAACCTAGAGCCCAGTGCCAGTTCCTGTTTTTTCCATGTTTTAGAGTTTCGCAGAAAAGGAATACCAAACGGAGTCCAAACGGAATAAAACTTTCGCGATGATTTTTCTTGGACCGAAGACATCTAGAGGACTTGGAGTGCATGTCAGAAAGCCACAAGGCGGGCCACAAGGTTGGAGGGCGCGCCTAGGGGGGTAGGGCGCCCCCCCACCCTTGTGGGCCCCTTGTGACTCCACCGACCTAGTTCCTTCGCCTATATATTCTCAATACCTAAACACCAAACTCATCAGGGGACCACGACAACCACTTTTCCACCGCCGCAACTGAGGGAGTCCTGGATTATGGGGTCCTCGGGTGGCCAGGCTATGTGACATGGGCCGGACTGATGGGCCGTAAGGATACAAGGTAGAAGCCTTTCCTCGTGTCCGGGTAGATCTCCTTTGCGTGGATAGCAAGTTTGGCGTCCGGATGTGTAGTTTCCTTCCTCTGTACCGACTCTGTACAACCCTAGCCCCCTCCGTGCTATATAAACCGGAGGGTTTGGCCGTGAGGCCATCATAATACCCATAGGCTAGACATCTAGGGTTTAGCTATTACGTCTCGAGGTAGATCAACTCTTGTAACCCCCATACTCATCAAATACAATCAAGCAGGATCTAGGGTTTTACCTCCATTAAGAGCTCGAACCTGGGTAAACTCGTGTTCCCTTTGTCCCTTGCTACCTTCGATCCTCAGACGCACAGTTCGGGACCCTACCCGAGATCGGCCGGTTTTTGACACCGACATTGGTGCTTTCATTGAGAGCTCCCCTGTGTCGTCGACGGAGATCGATGGCTCATTTGATCATCAACAACGATGCTATTTCCGGGGAGACTTTCCTCCCTGGTCAACTTTTTGTATTCAGCGGCTCGCTCTTCATGCCATTCAGTTGGTCACCTTGAGCAGATCGACAACTATGCCCTGGTTATCAGATCAGATTTGGGAGCCTGAATTACATCGCTGACATCCGAGGAGACTTGATCTTCGAGGGTTCACGCCTCGACTACTATTCCTCATCTTCAAGAAGGCAACCCATCGGATCCGTCATCAGCGCCGCTCGAGGACCAACTACTACTCCCTGCCCTGGCCATAGATCAGGGCAGCCCACCTCATCCGAAGATGGGATCTTAAAACCCACCGGACCCTCTCCTCCCACGGAGCCCTTTGCCGAAGACCCACAAGCAACTGTATGTTCGCGAGCCTGGAATCAAGCAGGACCCTCCTAGTCATCGGAGAGCCAAACTCGCCTCTGAAAGCCAATTCCGAACTCTCAAGGTCTGCGGCTGGTGAGCACAACCCGGAAGATTCGGCCATGCCCAGCTCCGCAGGTCCTCGGTTCCCGTCCGGCCTTCGCTCTTAAGCGAGGCCTTGGACTTAATGCGGTCTCTCGTCATCACAGATGGTATCAGCTCCAAATTACGCTTAGCCGAACTAGGGGCTGAGTGCGGGGAATTTTTCATCCCACCCTCCCACCCACTTGGTAGCCACTGTCGAAGACTTAACCGACATGCCGACTACGCCTTCGAAGACATCACGAGTAGGGACACGATGCCGGAGCCGAACCAGGCCAAAACCCGCCCCCCACCGACTGTGGACTGCCACTTCTACGTACGATGTGTATATGGTGGATACACCCAAAGAGGACGATGAATACAAGCAAGATCCGATCGAGGACAAGCTCATCGAGGTACCATCGAAGCGTCGACGTCAGCGGCGCGTTCACAATCACGCGGGAAAAAGAAAGTAATACCGGCACCGGAGACATTGACACTCCGGAGAATGCCGAAGACTCTGACAACCCATTGAGCCTGCCGTAGAGCAGTATAATTGGGAAGAGGGTCAAGTTAACCCCGACGAACCAGTCGGGAACAAGGATTCGGAAGATAGTAACTATCTACCGTTCTCTGAGGAGGATGTCAGCCTCAGCAACAAAAGACTTCATCATGCCAGAGGAACCCCTCGAGCAAGAGCGCTTCAAGCGACACTCATCGCACGCGAGGAGCCTAAAAAAGAACAGCAACAACTTCAACCGACAGGATCGCTAATGACAGATGGAACCCAGGTCCTAAAAAGCTGCTCGAGAGCGGCAAAAGACAGCCAGAAAAAGAGTAGTGGAAGAGTGAGACAGGGGGTGGTACGGCCTCTCACGCCCAACAAGAGCTACCAAGCTCGACGTCCATCACTCGATGACGAGCCCTAACGCCATACCGTCAAGACATAATCTGCTGATCAACAACCGACCACCACGTGGTGAACAGTGGCTACTACGCCGAACACAACCCGACACCTCGCGTCAAGCAAGGCGGTAACAACTCAGGGCTACACTCACTACGTCAGGACCTGACAATAGAGCCGCAGCCCAGATAATATACGGATCAAGGGGGCGTGCTCGACAAGAGACGACGGCCTCAAGCCTGGCACGAGCAGCATAACCGAACTCGGGCCAAAACCAAACACGGATGTCATCCGAACTCTGTCGTGACATTGCCCGATACAGAGGCGCCGCACACACCCTGTGCTTTACCGATGAGGTAATGACAGCACACAATTTCCAGAAGGGTTTAAACCCGTAAACATCGAATCATACGATGGAACGACAGATCCCCGGTATGGATTGAGGATTTTCTTCTCCATTCATCACTGGCCCGCGGCGATGATCTCCACGCCATCAATACCTCCCCCTAAAGCTGAAAGGACCACGCGCACTGGTTAAACAGCCTACCAGAAAAACTCTATTGGTAGCTGGGAAGACTTGGAGATGCCTTTAGAGACAACTTCCAAGGCACCTATGTCCGGCCTCCGGATGCCGATGACCTTAGTCATATAGTCCAGCAACCGGTGAGTCAGCCCACAAACTCTGGACTAGGTTCTTAATTAAAAAAACCAAATCGCGACTGTCCGGACGCCGAAGCCCTCGCGGCCTTTAAACATAGCGTCGCGACAAGTGGCTCGCCCACACCTTGGTCAGGAAAAGCAAAGTCTATGCAGCTCTTACTGCACTCATGACCCGCTTCTGCACGGGAAAGGACAGCTGGTTGGCTCGTAGAAGCAATAGTACCGCGACCCTGGCACCTCCGAAGTCAGGACGGCAACGGCAGGCCACGACGCAACAAACACAAGCGTCGAAACAACAACGAAGAAACTGAAGACAACACGTTAACGCCGGATTCAGTGGCTCTAAATCGGGTTAGCGGAAGAGCCATTCAAGGAAATAAGGACGGTCCCCTAATTTGGACAAAATACTCGATCGGCCTTGCCAGATCTGGCACACCCGACAAGCCTGCCAACCACTCCAACAGATTGTTGGGTCTTCAAACAGGTCGGTAAGTATAAATACAAAACATAAGGGGAAAGGCCCAAGCAAGACGATGACGAGCCCCGCCCACCGAACACAGGGGACAAAAGAAATTCCCCTCTGAGGTGAAAACAGTGAACATGATATATGTCACGCATATCCCCAAAAGGGCGCAAGCGCGCCTAAGGGACGTCTACACCGTAGAGCCTCGCCCCCAAATTCAACCCATGGTCGGCTTGTCCGATCACCTTCGATCGCAGACCCCGACCAGTATCCGTCATGGAGGTTCGGCGGCCCTGGTCCTCGATCCATTATTTGGGATACCATCTGACTCGAGTCCTTATGGACGGCGTACAGTCCACTTGATGTATCAAGACACTATCCGCAAAATGGTATTGACCCTTAAGAAAAAATAATGAAAACACACTGCGGGCTAGAAAAGAACCTTAGCCTGACACACTCTTGGGAGTCAAGACCGTTGCGTCGAGCCCCGCGGCCACGGGCTCATTACATTGGAAGCAGTCTTCGGTTCGCGGCAATTTCGAAGCGAAGACTTGCCTCGACATCGTCCCTTCCGCAGTGGTATCACGCACTGCTCGGACGTACTGCCTTCGCCCGCTTCAATGCAGTCCCGCATTATGCTTACTTAAAGCTCAAGATGCCTAGACCCCGCAGCGTTATCATAGTCAATGGAAACATGGAACGCTCCCTCCGTACCGAGGAGCACACCGCGGCCCTTCAGCCGGGTACAGGGGCCTTATCAAGCCAAACACTCCGGACCATGAAGCCTCGGACACCATTAAACGAGCCCCGCCTACTCTGCAGAACGACAAGCTCGTTAATCGGTGCTGGACTAGCAGTTTTGCCTCGTCCACCGCCCCATCTAATCGCGGCATATGTACCGCTGTGTGCATAACTACCACTCAAAATACCTTGGGCGATGACGGAGGCACTCCGCAGACGAGGTCCATAATTCGGCTCGACCCTATTCGGACACTTACTCTCCTTCTTTTTTTTCTCTTTTCTCTTACATTACAGGTTCCTTAAAACCTAAGGTCACTTTACGGTGGCGCAGGGCCCTTTCCCAGGCCCCTTCTACATACATGATCGTCGATCCTTTCAAAGGATCCTCCACCAAGGCGAAAAGCGGCGCAGACGTGCGCAGGGTGTCCAAAGGATCTTCACGATACCTTTTCTTTTTTAGGACCTGAATACAGCTTTCCCTTGTTCTCAAATCCTCGGCATGTAAAATAGCCCTGATGTCTTATAGCATTATCTGTAAAAAGCACTTTTTGACGTACAATCAGACTATAATGGAAACATTGTTTCACCTACCCTATTTGGTATTGTTTTTCATATCTGTATTCCCTCTTCTTACAATTGGCGTATACACTTCGGCATAGCTTAAAATGCCAGGGACTCTATTCGGCCACCTATATTTTCAAAAAAAAGTCCGAACACTTTTGTAGTGCACTTCGGCGTCCCGAATATTGCTATATGCATCAGCTCCGAATCATGTCTTTAGTCAATAGTTGGGTTGCCCGGCTCCTGTGGTTACAACCTTACGTTCCGCTTGTTCGCTAGGGTAGTAAAGGGAGAACTACTGCGATTGTTTTTGGTTGTCGTCCGTCAAGCACCTCAGTAGAGAAAGCCAAAAACTGACCGTCATGGTGTGGCGAGAGCTGGTTAGCTATTTAGCGACTTGCTATAAATCTTTTTGTGATTTCTTCCGTATTATGCGAAGGACCGGCCTACGTCGCATCATGTGCTTAAGGCATCCCAGTTCGGATAGCCGCATACGCACTAGGGCTGTACTTAGCCCACACCGTCAAACATCCTATGGCTAAGTGAGAGTGATAAAGCCGCATAGTCTGATTACCTGGTTCGCCTACGCAGACACCTCCTTCACGGACCAAGACTTGGGTCAAGAGTGACCATGCGTTTATTCCGAACACCCCCATAGTATCTACTGGGGGCTAAGACCGACGACTGGCAAACTTTCAGATATAAAATACGGCGCACGGAGGCAAGCAATTCTAGATAAATATATTACAAGCCTGGTTTATAAAACAACGTCTGGGTAGCTCGTACATTCACTCAAATATGATATCCTTTGAGCATTGGCCCTCACTTAACGGGCCCCTCAAGGAGTCTTCAAAATACCGCTCTGGCTTGCAGTGGTCCTTGCCTTCGGGTGGGCCCTCAACCGCTACGACGGCGGCCTTCATCTTTGCCCAGTGCATCTTGACACGGGCAAAGGCCATCCACGCACCTTCTATGCACGCCGAGCGCTTGACAGCTTCAATCCGGGGACGCATCGGCAAGTCGCTGCACCAGGCCAAAGTAACTGCTAGGAATGGGTTCGGTGGCCACAGCCGGACTATGACATCCTTCATGGCCAATCCGGACATCCTGTGCAGCTCTGCCAGTTGCATCATTGGTTATTCAGCAGCACCGCGCTCCGACGCCGCGAACTATGACCAGAACAGCTTCTCCATCGTGTGCCCTCCTGGCTCAAAAGAACTGCGCGGCATCGGCGGCACTCTTCGAAAGATCAGCAAATGCGTCTGGAGAACTCCACAGTCGAGTAAGTAAGGCATATCTTTGATCGCCAAAATATAGTCTGCAGAAGAAGGGCTTACCAGCCGCTATCTGTTCGGACTGCCGGATTTCCTCGCGAGCTGCCCGGGACTCGGTCCTTGCCTCCTTGGCCTCTTGGAGGGCCTTGTCGATTCGGCTGCCTGGGCCTTATTCTTCTCCTCCAAGGACTCCGCACTTGCCGGCAGCATCCTTGAGCGCCTACTCCACTTCGGTCACCCTCTCCCGTACTGGCGGCGAGTAACCTGTTCAGCCTTTAAATCTGCAGCCGCTTTGTCTGCGGCCGCTTTGTTCGCCTTCGCCTCCTCCTTGGCTTGGGCAAGGGCACTCTTGAGGTCCTGACCTCGGCTGCGCTGCCTGCAATCATACACATAGCAGCGCATGAGTTTAAACTCAGAATTTGCATATCAATTAAGGCATATGCGAGATATTTCAAACATACCTTGCGCCTCATTGAACCGCTTGTTCATCGGTCGATATCATCATCAGCCACTGTAGCCTCCGCTTGAGATCGGAAACTTCAGCGGCCTGGGCGTTTGCCGCCAACATGGAACCTGTTGTACGATATAATAGTACGTCACTTCTTTCGAATATATATGATCCTCTGTCCGGCTTTTTCAAAACTAGACAGAGTCTCAGGGGCTACTATCTATGCACAGGTCTGTCCCTTTATAAAAAGCATCTAGAGCTTACATCGCATACTCAAAGCCTGTTAGCAGGCTGGTGAAGGCTTCGTTCAGCCCGCTCTTGGCGGACTGAATCTTCTCAACCACCACACCCATCAGGGGTGCGGTGTTCTTCCACGATGGCAGCACATCGTAGTGCTTCCACCATGGTGTTCGGCGCCTCCGGATTAGTGGAAGTCGCTGTCGGAGCTGATGCCCCCCCTCCTTCGAAGGGGGCTGCTCGCTTGACTCCGGAGCCACATTGTCTCCGGAATGATGTCCGGCTGGGGGCCAGATTGTTCAGGACCCCCCCCGTCAGTCGCCATAGGGGTCTCCCCCTCATGTCTTCGGCAGCCGAGGTATTGTCTCGAGCGCCTTCTCGGCAGCCTCGCTCGCCCCTCCGTG
This sequence comes from Thinopyrum elongatum, assembly GCA_011799875.1. Classification (NCBI taxonomy): domain Eukaryota; kingdom Viridiplantae; phylum Streptophyta; class Magnoliopsida; order Poales; family Poaceae; genus Thinopyrum; species Thinopyrum elongatum. The sequence goes on from CM022299.1 coordinate 396,391,533, forward strand.
GCTAGGAGAGATCCTTTGGGACAACACCTCGGTGTTATCCACGGTGATTGGTGAAGGGGCTCGCGGTGGCGTCTCGCTCTCTGCCATCTCGGGTGGCAGAGAACTCCCTTCAGACAACGATGGTGGGGGGAGGTCGTGGGCTGGGCTGAAATACACAATATGATATGTTATATTAAACCATACAGACCGAATATTTGCTAAGTATCCTTTTCGACACTTACGATTCGGCCAGGGGTTTTTCCCTGCGGTGCCTCTTGGGGGTGTTGTTCGGCCTTCGAATCCGAACCGTCCGAGAGGGTTATCTTCTTCCTCTTGGACGCCCCCTCCTCTGGGTCAGCGGAGGCGGCCCTTTTCTTCTTTCCCCCCTTTTGGGGAGAACCACTTTCCACCTCCTCCTCCTCTTAATCTTCATCCCCCTCGTGGGAGGAGTGGGCTTCAGTTTCTCCGACACTGCATCCCTATTTTGGTTTTCCAGAATATCCAGTACCAAACGAAAGTCCCAATGCCACGAAAAAACTTTTGGAGATTTTTTTGGACATAAAAGACCAACTATAAGCTTCGGGCGGAAAGTCAAAAGAAGAAGGAGGGGTGGACACGAGACCACCAGGGTGTGCCCTGGTGCCTCTGGGCCATACCTTTGTCTGTTGACCTAATTCCACCTTTGTAAAATCTCGAAATCGGGAAAAGCTGAAACAAGGAGAGCACCAGAAATACTTTTTCCGTCGCCACACAGCTCTGTTCTCGAGAGATCCCATCGGAAGGCTTTTTCGACACTCTGACGAAGGGGAATCAATCACGGAGGGCTCTACATCGACCTTGTTGCACTTCCGTGGATTGTTGAGTAGTTTACCACATACCTATGGAGTCCATAGTTAGTAGCTAGATGGTGTCTTCTCTCTATGATCTTCAATATCAATGTGTCCTCGTTGTTTCTGCGGCCAGTTATCCTTTATCGTTATGTGAATCCTTTTTGCGGCCCCGGTTTTTGGTTTTGTTGGGATCGATTGATATGTGGTTATGATCAGATATCCATGATATCCCGATTATTGAGACTCTATGAAAATCTTTTAGCGTGAATTATTATAGCTTCTGTATTTCTATCCGATCTATTGATTTGCTTGGCCACTTATCAATAGAGATTTTTTTCTTTGCAAAGGGAGAGGTGCTTCGTGCACGTGGTTGTGATTTGTGCGTGCCCCCTCAATCCTGGTGATCAGCCCTACACCAGCCGTGTAACACCCCCAATGCCATGCATACAGTAACCGTCACCTAATGTTATGCCTTGTCACCATGCTTACCTAAGCTCTAATTTATCACTTGAGTGAAAAAATCAAAAGTCCAAATTCAATAATTAGAGTGAAACATACAATTACAATTCCTCAAACATGTGAAACTAAAAATGTTCAAATTGTGCAAATACGAATCATTGGGTAACCTATTAGAGAGGTGAACCAACATTTTTATAAGGTGTTGTAATTGCCCAAAAATAATTAACAATAGTGGCCACAACAATAATTAATTACTTTCTTAAATTATAAATTTAACTATTTTATTTGTGATAAATTTTGTCCCGGCAGTAGCTCATATTTAGAGTATCTAAGTTTAGGTGCAAGTTAAATCTTTGATAAAGTATAAATTGCCTTTAAAACTAATGAATACATCTGAAAACAAAACAAATAAGGAAAATACCAAAAATAGGAAAAAACGAAAAAGCAAACTTATTAACGCCACACGATGCTGCGGCCCACTGCTATCCACGCACAGCCGGCCTAGTTCCGCTAGATAAGTCGCCTACCTCCTATTCACCGAGCGCGGTGGACTGCCCATGCAGCCGTCCAAGTGCTGGATTCTTCGCACACGGCCCGTGTGACCTCCGGCATGCTCCCAGGTCGGTCTTTAGGTTGACCGGCGACCCCTGCCCCAGCGAGCCCCTCGCCAATTATCCCCTAGACCGCTCTCCGTCCCCCCCGCGTCCCACACCCTCTCTCTCGAGCTAACCGCACATACCGCTGCTTTCGCCACCCCAGGCGTCGTTGCCCTCGCGGCCATCATCCTACCTACGGTCTCACTCGGAGCTTATCCTCAGGAGCACCGCCCGGTTTTTTTGCGCGCTCCACTCGTCTTCCAGGAGTCTAGATCACAGCGGGGAGCATGCCAAGACGCCCGAACCCGAAATCTTCAATCCTCCTCGTCGTCGTAGACTAGCGACCCCCGCACCTCGCCACCGTTATGTCGGCGCCACTCCTGATTCCCCGCCACCCATGCTCCCTTCGGAGCTTCCCCGCTGATTTCCTCCGACCCCCCCTGTTGAGCATGCGCCCCGTACCCCACTTGCTCTACTCCATCCGGGTCAATCCCGTTCAGATCGTTCCCCCACGCCTGAGCTACGCTCGCCGCCTTGCGGGCCGTTGATCGCTTGCTTACCTGTCGTTTCCTTCGCGCCCGCCTGCGGGATGCTTGTGTAGTGTGCTCACCCGCTGCCCACCGCTGCTCGCCCATGCAGCCCCTGCCCACCTCACAAGCACGCGCCCCGAATCAAGGCGCCGCGTCCAGCGCTGCGCGCGCCCCATGTCAGCCCCGACCTGCCTTTCGCCCGCATACGCGGGCTCCCGCCTATGCCTGCGCTAGGACACCGCGCCGTTCCCTTTGGCCCCAGCCCCCCACAGCCGCCACCACACTGTGCCACCGTGCTTTATTTGGGCTCGACCCCGCGGCCCAGATGAACGCCCCACCCGCCGCGCTGCATGGACGCCCCGTAGCCCTGCTGCCTCCGGCGTGCCTCCGCCATGGCCAGAAGGACCACCGCGTTTTAAACAAACGGCCTCGCTATCCCCTTCCTAATACTAACCCACACCCTAACCCTCACTGACAAAAGGACCCGCCACTCAATTAATCTCAGGCATATAGCAGACTAATAAAATACCCCCAATGTCACTGACATGCGGGTCCCACTGGACCCGACTAACCAGTCAACCCTTGACCAGTCTAACTCCTGAGGTCAGCAATTGACTGGCCCCACCTGACAACCTATAGAGCATCCAGTGGGTGCACTGCACCGGGTGCACCCAGCATTTGCCTTTTTTTTGTGAGGTATACATTAAAATAATTTAGGAATTTTCTGAAAATGATTAAATTTGAAAATTCATTTAATAATCTATAAGTCAGGTGAAAAATAATTTATATGAAAAATTGCTCAGAAAAATAAAACGAATCGCATACGTCATCCATATACCCGCCCACATGCCCCCAACACAGCGAGCAGTAACCCTTCCCTTTGGATCATCTGACCGATAAATGCTCGGAGCCTGAAAAACATCCCGATAATTTCCCACTCCGTCTGTAACAGTTAGCACTGCGTTAGGTCACCCTAGCACAGCGTATTGCCATGTCATGCTTTGTGATACCTTTGATTGCTCTGTATTTATTGTTTCCCCCTCGTTAATTCTTTTCCAGTTAGACCCCCAAGACTTGTGTTGATCCAGTAGTGATCGACTACTTCGCCCGAGGGTCCGTGTTGTCCGTAGAGCTTCCAGGCAAGCAAACCCCCTTGATCATTACTATATCGCCCATTCCATTTCTCTCTCATGCTGCATTAGATTTTTGCTACTAGTAATGATGCTCTCATTTGATGCCATAGACTATTTTTGTAACCTGCTTTTGTACCTTACATGTTTATAATATCTTCTTAGTTAGGTTGGTCAGTGATCCACCAGTGTGACCTTACCTTGTCCTTGTTGCCCCCCAATTATGATCGATGACTCGATCACATGATCGAGTCCAGATCCTGACACATCACTTCACCCCCTTAGTTGTACGACTCTGCAGAGCTGCTATCGAGTGCCGAGGGTGTACTTCGTAACGCACTCTTAATGAAAACTCGTAGTGAGCTAATCGGACGTGGGCCTACGGAGGGTGATTCCTCCTTCACCACTTCCGATAACGACTATGTCATGCACACCTCAAGTGTGAACCCTCGAGGGTGATCTCTAGGTCGCCTTGACGGTTACATCGAGTGGGATCATCGAGGGTGATTCTCGGATCCCCTTGATGTTAGGACACATGGTTACTTTGACTTAACCCCAGGACCCTGTTAAGACGGGTCGCCCGAGAGGTACCCAGGGGTTACTGTTATGCAGGACGGAGGGGGAAGGCGGTAGGTTACCACCCCGTAGAGGTGGACTGAGTCCCAACAGTTCTATTGTGAGTCAGGTTGACCATGAGGGTCCGTGAGTTGATGTGTAGTCGGGTTGACCTGGAGGGTACCTTGTGTGAGATTTCTACGCTGCACGACCGGGCATTACGGGCCGCCGTAAGTCCACGAGACAGGCGACGGGGGTAAATGACGTGGTCTTGCTCGTTACCGCGCGTCCCAAGACACTAACAGTTTGGATATTGGATCCGAGTAGGCATCTGGCTTTTCGTTACTAACCACCACGCGGGGAATAAGTATGGGCAAATCTAAGTCATATGTATCGCCGAAACTCTTCGAACGTCAGCGACTGAGCGGCGCGTGCCTGGATGGTGCGTAAGCACCTGCTTGTATAAAGGAGGGTAGCGAGGACTGCACAGCGCGGCGTACGCAACATGCCGGAGTGAAAGGGCAATGGACCCAAGACCCCTGCGCGCTTAGGATGTAGACTGGCATGCTGGCCTCTCCTTTGAGCCTAGGTAGGACTATGGTGTGTTGATCAGCCGAGGCGGTCATGACTGATGGTGTGTCCGGCCAGAGTTGATCAAGCGTGTTGGGTAGTTTGTGCACCCCTGTAGGGAAATTAATCTATTCGAATAGTCGTGACCACAATAACGGACGCTCGGAGTTGATTCCGATCGATACAACTGAACTGGATACTGGATGTTGAGGCATGAGATGGATTATGATGGCTCCGGGATCGCTTTCTGCAGGGAGTCGAGGGAGTGATCTTTGGGCATGAATGTTACAACATACTTACTACTGTTATGATATGTTACTCTTATCTCTTCTGATGCTCAAGATGCTTGAAGATGCTAGTCTTCGATAGGCTAGTAGATTCTTTCCCTCTATTCTGGCATTTCGTTAGTTCAGTCCAAAGATATAGCCCGTTCCTTTGATACCGATGCATACTTAGCATAGTTCTGATGTAAGTCTTGTGAGTACTTTCACTACAAAAAAAAGACACATCCGTGACATTTTGGTCCCGAACGAATTTTTTTCCTGTTATTCGCTTATGACACTTCTATGATGATAATTGTGACAAAACCCGGTTATATTCATAGAGTGGTGGGCTCCTACTTCTATGACAAAAAATCATGATAGAAAATGGGTTTTGTTCCTGCGGGCGGGGGGACGCACTGCATGCATTCGGGCCGTCCAGTAGGAAAAATATGGTAGAAGACGCCGGGCGAGGAAAATTTCGGGGATTTGTTCCCGTACGGTGGTGTTCGGGGCTGCGTTTCCCGCAGCGAGGACGGGGTTGCGCGTTTCTCTCGTACACGTACCGCGTGTGTGCAAGGCGTGTGGGCTCTAACTGAACCATCGAGGATAGCACTAGCTACGTACTGACCCGATCGATCCCTTGGCTGAACTGAACCCGAGTGATTCCTTCGCTACTGCTGCTAATGAAGCCGATCGAAGCTGCCTCTTGATGAACAGTCCGGTGGGGGTTGGATGGACAGTTCCCGGTGGGGGTTGGATGAACAGGACCCCATGGTAGTAGTAGAGGCCGTGCCGCTGGATGAACAGGACCCGATCGAGGAGGTGGGGGTGGATGAACAGTATAGCGGTGGAGGCTGGTGTTGAACAGGACCCCGTGGAGGGCTGTTGAACAGTAGCTGGTGCAGCTAGATGAACAGGACCCCGTGGAGGGTGGCTGGTTGAACAGTAGCCGGTGGAGGCTGGATGAATAGGACCCCATCGATGAACAATAGCTGGTGATGGCAGGAGGAAGAAGACGGTGGATGAACAGTAGCCGTGGAGTCCCGTTTTGCGGACGCCACACCCCTCCCGATGAACAGGACCCCCATTTCGACGTAGCGCTCCAACACAAGTCGTTCCCTCCTTTGCGTATGCCACACCCCCTCTGATCAACAGGACCCCGTTTCGACCGTAGGCACTCGAACAGAAGTCCGTTTCCTCTGTTTTGCGGTACGCCAGATCCTTCTGAAGAACAGGACCCCATTTTGACCGTAACGCGGTTCGAACAGAAAGGCCGTTTCCTTCGTTCTACGGGTAAGCCAGACCTTGTTTCGCTATTCTGTCAAGCCGGTTGGCTCCCGATGAACACGACGCCGTTGCTGCCGTCCGCGCTCTCCATTTACATGAGCCCTGGCCGTACGTATGCACGAGTAGGCGTTCGAGACCCGCCCGTATGTACGTACGTGGCTGTATTTTTTTACGATCGGGTGTACGTACGTGTACACAGTTTAGAAGGGACTGCCTGAACTGCTACGTGGGGGCTCTACTACTACACGTGCCGCTGCTTGCTCAGCCATGGTTCATGTTGCAGAGAGGACCGATCGACCAGTATGTACTACACGTTCGCGACCAGAATGACAACACTACGTACGCTTCGACGAGGGGTGCGGGCGGCTGATAAGGAGGCACTTCCTTGCGTGCGAAGTATTGATGGTGTGTGAGCTGTCAGGGGGAGGATTCAATTTTTTCGGCCTAATATGGAGGCACTTCCTTGCGTCTGAAGATATAGCTGGTGGGTCCAGCTGTCGGGGGGGAACATTTTTCGCAAAATTAGGCCCTTCCGTTGTTAGGTCCCCCCACTGTCATGGGGGAATCATTATTTTGCGCGTAAAGGAGGCACTTCCTTGCTGCGTGCCCTGGACCCAGCTGTCAGCCTCTCCAGTACAGTCCTCTTCCGATGTAAGTCGTTCCTTGACCACGTTTGACCACGCCGCAGGAGAGCACCAGGCAAGTGGACGACGGCGAGGCCTAGGAAGGGAATGACCCGGAGCGGGGAAGAATCAGTTGTTTCCACGCGGAGGGAGTAGAGGGTTACGGTTGGGCTGCAGTGTGAGGCTGCCGTCGCCGAGGAGAATAAAGGAGGTGGGTGAGTACAGGGATGGCCAGGCCAGCGTGGGAGTAGGGGGGGGCGGTGAGGCCTGCGCGGCAGCAGAGCCGACCACGAGAGGCAGGAGCAGGCGCACGACCGGCGCTGGTTTGGGCGGCTGGAGCAAGAAGACCAGAGGTTGAAGAAGCACTACGGCCGTTGGATGGACATCGTACGGTCACTAGAGCTAGAATCGTTCATATTGACTAAGTGACAAAGCCTCCGTCCGCGTCAACTAGTAGGCCCACAAGTCAGCCTCCAACTATGGGGGGTCCCAGATAGCAGGGGGAGTATTCATTTTTTGTGCGTAATAAGGAGGCACTTCCTGTCGTGCGAAGATCTAGCTTGGTGGGGGCCGAGCTGTCAGCGGGAGGATGTTTTTTTCATGAAATACAGAGGCCTTCTGGTGGGTCCTGCTGTCAGGTGGAGGAATCATTATTTTACGCGTATAAGGTGGCACTTCCTTGCGGCGTGCGACCGTGGACCCAGCTGTCAGCCTCTCACATACAATCCTCTTCCGATGGATGTCATTCGTTGACCACGCCGTGCCGAGGAGAGCACCAGGCGGTGGACAACGGCGAGGCTAGGAAGGGAATGACCCAGAGCGGGGAAGACTCGGCAGTGGTTGCCCATGTGGGGGGAGTACGAGGGTTTACTGGTTCGGCTGCTGTCGCCGAAAAATAACAGGAGGTGTGGGTGAGTAGAGGGATGGCCGCGCAGCGATGGAGTAGGGTGGGGGGGTGCGGCCTGTGCGGCAGCACAGCCGGCCACGGGAGGTGGGAGCAGGCAGTCCCATCGGGATGGTTTGGGTGGCTGGAGCAAGAAGATTAGATATTGAAGAAGCAGCACGGTCGTTGGATAACATCCAACGGTCACTGCTGCTGTAGAATCGTTGTGGACTAAGTTGACAAGCTTTTCGTACACGTCAACCTATATAGACCCACAAGTCAGCCTCCAAATTTGTCTCAAACAGCATACAGCCGAAATTTCTAGCCAGATTCAAATTAATTTTAAAACTAAACATACCTTAATTTAAATCCAATGAAATTTTACCCACACAAAAAACATGAAATTTAAATATCAAAATCCGAAAGAAAAAAGTATTTTGGAACTAATTGCCTGTTTGCTGTATTTTTTTATTTTACAACCCATTTCTTATTACTTATAGCCCATTTTCTGGGCAAGCCCGAATGCATCCCCTCGTCTTGAAAAATTTCGGCCCAGCAGGGCGTAGAGAAAAGCAAGTAGGCCTTGTTGGTTATTCTGCAAAAAAAAAATAGGGGCTAGCCATTTTCAGAAAGGAAAAAAAAACTGGCCTGGTCATGTGGACAGGCCACAACTCCCGCACAACCCAGTTGATGCCCTTCTTGTCCCAAAAAACAAAAGAAAAAGAAAATACTGCGCGCGCTGCCTGGGTCCTGGGTGTCTGCCGCTCCTTGTGCAATTATCTCGCTTATTGACTACGTTGACAGTGGCGTGCGACCCAGATGTCAAGAACCATCAGAGAAGAACCCTTTTTTTTCTTGTAATAAAGGAGGCACTTGCTTACCTACTGCCATGATCATCTGGTGGGTCCCTACTGTCATCCAAGCATCCCCAGCTTAATCCTACTCGTCCTTGAGTAGGTAAATGATAAAAACAAAAGAATTTTTGATGTAGAATGCTACCAACATATTTATCCATGTAATTCTCTTTATTGTGGATGAATGTTCAGATCCGTATGATTCAAAACAAAAGTTTAATATTGACATAAAAAAAATAATACTTCAAGCATACTAACAAATAATATGTCTTCTCAAAAAAACATGGCCAAAGAAAGCTTATCCCTACAAAATCATATAGGCTGGCTATGCTCCATCTTCATCACACAAAATACTCAAATCAGCACAACCCCGGTTTTAGCCAAGCAATTGTTTCATACTTTAGTATTCTCCAACTTTTTCAACTTTCACGCAATACATGAGCGTGAGCCATGGACAGACACTTTAGGTGGAATAGAAGGTGGTTGTGGAGAAGACAAAAAGAAGGAGATAGTCTCACATCAATCGTCGATCAACGGGCTATGGAGATGCCCATCAATAGATATCAATGTGAGTGAGTAGGGATTGCCATGCAACGGATGCACTAGAGCTATAAGTTTATGAAAGCTCAAAAAGAAACTAAGGGTGGGCATCCAACTTGCTGCTCCTGAAGGCCTAGGGCAATTTGAGGAAGCCCATCATTGGAATATACAAGCCAAGTTCTATAATGAAAATTTCCACTAGTATATGAAGTGACAACATAGGAGACTCTCTATCATGAAGATCATGGTGCTACTTTGAAGCACAAGTATGGAAAAAGGATAGTAACTTGCCCCTTCTCTCTTTTCTCTCATTTTTTTCTTTCTTTCTTTCCCTTTTTTTTCTTCTCTTTTTTTTATTTTCTCTTTTTTTCTTTTTCTTTTCCTCACATGGGACAATGCTCTAATAATGAAAATATCATACTTCTATTTACTTACAACTCAAAAATTACAAACTCAATACTAGAACAAAATATGACTCTATGTGAATGCCTCCGGCGGTGTACGGGATGTGCAATGAATCAAGAGTGACATGTATAAAAATGATGAAAGGTGGCCTTGCCACAAATACGATGTCAACTACCTGATCATGCAAAGCAATATGACAATGATGATGCGTGTCATAATAAACAGAACGGTGGAAAGTTGCAAGGCAATATATCTCGGAATGGCTATGGAATGCCATAATAGGTAGGTATGGTGGCTGTTTTGAGGAAGGTATATGGTGGGTTTATCGTACCGGCGAAAATTGCGCGGGTACTAGAGGGCTAGCAAAGGTGGAAGGATGAGAGTGCGTAAATCCATGGACTCAACATTAGTCATAAAGAACTCACATACTTATTGCAAAAATCTATTAGTCATCGAAACAAAGTACTAGACGCATGCTCCTAGGGGAAGGGTTGGTAGGAGTTAACCATCGCGCGGGTCTCGACCTCCACACAAAGGATGACAATCAAAAATAAATCATGCTCCGACTTCATCACATAACGGTTCACCATACGTGCATGCTACGGGAACTCACAAACTTTAACACAAGTATTTCTCGAATTCACAACTACTCACCGCATGACTCTAATATCACCATCTTCATATTCAAAACAATCATAAGGAATCAAACTTCTCATAGTATTCAATGCACTTTATATGAAAGTTTTTTATTATATCCCTCTTGGATGCCTATCATATTAGGACTAATTTTATAACCAAAGCAAATTACCATGTGTTTTAAAGACTCTAAAAATAATAAGTGAAGTGCGAGAGTCATCAATCTATAAATAAAACACCGCCGTGCTCTAAAAAGATATAAGTGGAGCACTGGAGCAAATTTGCCTAGCTCAAAAGATATAAGTGAAGCACAAGAGTATTCTAATAAATCACGATTCATGCGTGTCTCTCTCAAAAGGTGTGTACAGCAAGGATGATTGTGGCAAACTATAAAGCAAAGACTCAAATCATACAAGACGCTCCAAGCAAAACACATATCATGTGGTGAATAAAAATATAGCCTCAGTAAAGTTACCGATAGACGAAGACGAAAAAGGGGATGCCTTCTGGGGCATCCCCAAGCTTAGGCCTTGGTTGTCCTTGAATATTACCTTGGGGTGCCTTGGGCATCCCCAAGCTTAGGCTCTTGCCATCCTTATTCCATAGTTCATCAAATCCTTACAAAACTTGAAAACTTCACAACACAAAACTCAACAGAAAATCTCATAAGCTCCGTTAGTATAAGAAAAATAATCCACCACTTTTGGTACTGTTGTGAACTCATTATTTATTTATATTGGTGTAATATCTACTATATCCAACTTTCCATGGTTCATACCCCCCGATGCTAGATAGATTCATCAAAATAAGCAAACAACACAAGAAAACAGAATCTGTCAAAAACAGAACAGTCTGCGAAGATGGAATTGTTATAATACTTATGTAACTCCAAAAATTCTGAACAATTAGGACAACAGAGTAAAATTGTATATAATTTGTAAAAAAATTCAGGGTTTTTTAAACGCTCCAGTGAATTATTAAAATTCTGAGACTGGACTCAAAAGTTTCTGTTTTTCAGCAAGATCAAATCAACTATCACCGTAAGCCATCCCAAAGGTCTTACTTGGCACAAACACTAATTAAAACTAAAACCACATCTAACCAGAGGCTAGATGAATTATTTATTGCAAAACAGAAACAAAAAGCAAAGAACAAAAATAAAATTGGGTTGCCTCCCAACAAGCGCTATTGTTTAATGCCCTTAGTAGGCATAAAACACGAATAGATCTAAGTATAATTGTAGTAATGATAAGGAAATCCTCGAAAACTCATCTCATATTCCTTTGTTCAGCAGCAAGTTTTCTTTGAGGCAAGCAAAAATAATCAAATGGCTAAATTTATATAAGAATCCTCAAGATCGATATCGGGAGGAATTGGTTCCTCCTTCGGCCCTTCATATTGTATGACCAACTCATCATATATAAGCATTCTTTTGGCAAAAAGTCATGAGCTTGTGACCAAGGAAAAGCCCAATCCATTGTTTTGTATAGCAAAATATAATTAAGCTCGGAAATCCTCTAACTAAACATCGGTAGGGACTTCTTTCTTAAATTTTCATTATAAGCAACATGATCCAAAGAGCGCAAACGCATTATGTCCTCTTGATTAAAAAGAATTCCTTCTATGGGAGGACGACCACCATCTACTTTGTAATGTGCAAAAATTTCACTAGCTTCTTTCATGACAAATCTAAACTCATGTGCTAGGAAAATAGTGGCGGCGCGCTTAACGAAGAAATGCTCAATATTAGAAAACTCTAGAAAAAATCTTTTGAATAGAAGGATGCATATGAACAAATTGTCTTTCAAGTTCAACTATGAGCAAGTATATAGCATCCGCAAGACTACTAGTTTTATGAAGAATAGACCCACCCATAGTGGGAAGTGCACCGGCACAAGTAAAAAATCTTGAATGACCCCTTTTCCAATAAATTGCCGCTACCTATGCGAAGTTTTTTTGTGTGTAAAATAGTAGATTCTTCATGAGGATTAGTAAAAGCCATGTTTTCCCTCATCGACTACTACTTTTTTTGGCGATAACCTCCCCAGTTTCAGACATGGTGGTGACTGACAAACGAGCAAACGAGCAAGCGAAGAAGACGAACGGAAGAGGGGCGAAGAAAAGGCAAATCTTTTCGAAAATCGTTTTAGAAGTGGGGGAGAGGAAAATGAGAGGCGAATGGCGAATAATGTAATGCAGGATGAGAGTTTATGATGGGTACTTGGTATGTCTCGGCTTGGCGTAGATCTCCATCTTTTTATCCTCGATGGCAAACAATACAATACGTGCCTTGCTGCCCCTGCTGTCACTGGGAAAGGACACCGCAAGATTGAACCCAAAACTAAGCACTTCTCCATTGCAAGAAAAAACCAATCTAGTTGGCCAAACCAAATCGAT